>PVJA010034413.1:6684-22662 GCA_004027025.1 Myocastor coypus | reverse complement strand
GGGGAAGGGAAGGCAGGCCAAGTATCCTGACCCAGCGGTGGGGTTTGGGCTGGGCTGGAACAGGAAGTTAGTCGCGGGAACGCAGAGGTGGGGCGGAGGGGCGCAGGGGCTTACCCGCGGCGGGTGCGCAGGCTCAGCTCCCAGCGGTGGGGTTTGGGCTAGGCTGGGCTGGAACAGCACAAATTTCATATTCTTATATCTGGTAACTAAATAACTAATTTGAAGACAACAATATGCAATATAATTACCACTGTTGAATTCCTATGATTTTGTTTAGTGAAATTTTGTATCTTTTCTAATGTTAGCATCATTATTCTTATTTTATTATTTTTCATTTTGTTTTTTAAAAAAATCACAGCTGAAAAGATAGCTCAGTGGCCTAAGTGCCTGCCTAGCAAGCACAAGGACCCAGGTTCATTCTCCTGTATCACATGCTGTACTGGCCCTGAAACTGGGCATAGTGGTGCACTTTTGTAATCCTAGAGCTGGGGAGGCTGAGACAGGAGGACCACTATGAGTCCAAGCTGCACAGTGAGACTGCACCAAACAAACAAATAAGTAATTTTTAAAAAAAATTCAGACCCAAAAATTAATTGAACAGATTAGCAGATGCAGAAGAATACTCCCAACCTACTCAGCCATTTTATCTTTGACATAGGTACCTAGGCATTCACCAGAAGAAACATAGTGTCTTTAGTAAACTGTGCTGGAAAAACTGGCTCTGCATATGGAAAACATTAAAATTGACCCATATCTTTCACCATGAAGTAAACTAAATTTGAAATGGGTTAAGGATATAAGTATCAAAGTACAGAAATGTAGATCTACTGGAAGATAGAACAGGTAAAGCTCCTGAAGACATTGGTGTAGGTAAAGACTTTGTGAATAAAACTGACTGCACAGGATCTATTACAAATAATCAATAACTGGGTTCTCATCTTATTAAAAAGCTTTTGCATAGCAAAAGAATCCAACAGAATGAAGGGACAACACACAATGTGGGCAAAAATGTTGGTCAGTTCTTTCTAAGACAAAAGATTACTATCAAGAACATATAAAGAACTTATAAGAATCAGACCTCCCAAACTCAAAGGCCCACCAAAAAATAAGCATCTCAGATAAATACATATTTCTCAGAGGAAGAAATATAAACAGTAAATAAATATAGGAAGTGTCGAACATCACTGGTCATTCAAAAAATGCAAATTAAAATGACTCAGATTCTATCTCACCTAGAAAGAATGTCTATTAACAAGAAAACAACCAATAAATGCTGATGGAGCGGCAGAGTAAAAAGAACCCTTTCCACTACTGGTTAATGTGTAGGCTGGTTCAACTACTGTGGAAATCAGTGGGAGATTCCTCAAAAACTAGAATTTAAGGTACCTTTTGACCTAAATATTCCCCTTCTGAGTATCTTCCCAGAATTAAAAACACCCTATCACAGTGATATGTGAGCACCCATGTTTATAGAAACATAATTTATAATAGCTAGATCTTGGAAAAAACCCAAATGTCCACAAGCCAAGCAAAGGATAAAAAGATGTGTTTTTCCCCATATAATGGGGTACCACTCAGACACGAAGAAGGATGAACGTGAGGCTTTTATTGGCAAATAGATGCAACTCAAGGTAGGTGAAATAAACCAGACTCACGCTCACAAACATTGTGTTGTCTGTCTATTTGAGGCTCTGAAAGAGTAAATAAGATCCAAAATATGCAATAGATAATGCAATAGGAAGAAGCTATTATAGAGGAAAGAAAAACTGGAAGCATGGAAAGAGAAAAGAAGGAAGGGAAAGTTACTATATAGACAGACAGTTATACTAATTTCTCTCTTAGTTCATTGAAAAGAAAGGTTTGTGCTAATTGTGTTTGGACAATTAAATGCCTATATTTTCTATTCTGAGTAATTTAAAAATAACAATATACAATGTATTAAGCATTATTACCCTCTTATTATGTTGTATTTAAATTTTATTTTTTAGTTTTTAAAAAGAAAAATAACAAAATTTTAAAAAATTGCAAAAGAGAGAAAACAAAGGAAAGAAAAATGTAGAGTTTTAATCAGAAAGGAGACATCTGCAAAATTGGGCCTTGGAGAACAAGGTTGCTTTTTCAAGAAGACAAAGGTTGGCCTGTTAGCTCAGTGGACTGAGGCGCCGGCGGTCTCCTGCCTCAACAGCGCTTGAAGGGAGCCAGCCCTCGCCAGTGCTTGTTGCCACTGGCCCAGCCCCAGCCGCCTAGCCAGCCTGCAGCCACGATGACGATCGCCTTGCCTTCGCAGGTGCTACCATCCATCAGGGCCCACATCATACTACTTTGACTGTGATGATGTGGCTTTGAAGAACTTCGCCAAATACTTTCTTCACCAGTCGCATGAGGAGAGACAACACGTGAAGGAGCTGATGAAGCTGCATAAGAACCAGCGGGTGGCAAATGTTCCTCCAGGATATGAAGAACCAGACGGTGATGACTGGGAGAAGGGGCTGAATGCGATGGAGTGTGCACTACACTGGAGAAGACTGTGAACCAGTCCCTCCTGGAGCTGCACAAGCTGGCCACTGATAACAATAACCCCCACCTGAGTAACTTTCATTGCGATGCACTACATGGACGAGCAGGTGAAGGCCATCAAAGAGCTGGGTGACCACGTGAGCAACCTGCGCAAGCTGGGAGCCCCCAAATCCAGCATGGCAGAGTGCCTCTTTGACAAACATACCCTGAGGGACAGTGACAATGAGAGCTAATGTCACCAAGGCAGCACATGCATGTTGGGGCTACCTTAACCTTTTCTATAAACTATACCAGAACATCTACTTAAGTTCTTTATTTCCTTCAAATAAAGAAATTTGGTACTTGGAAAAAAAAAAAAAAAAAAGTAAAGCAGGGGCCAGGGGATCAATCCCTAGCCTGCCATGCCAGCCCCACCCCCAGGGTGTGCTGAGACAGATTGAGACTGGGTGTGGGTGCGGACCTGTAATCCCAGCATTTGGAGGCTGAAAAACAGGAAGGATCACTACAAGTCCTGTCTCTGTAGTGAGATCTTGTAGACCCTATACTAAGTACATTAAAAAAACAAAACAAAACAAAAAAACAAAGCAAAACAAAAAATAAAGCACAAATAATTTGCATCGGGACAATAGGAAAGATGACTTGAAGGCAATTCAGAAATAAACAAGGCCCTACCATTTCCAGACTCTGAGGAGTGAAAGGATAAAGGTAAACTTCCTTGAAAGTTTGCTTTAAGAAGAAAGTCACAGGGCACCCTGCCCAAGAGGGATTGTTTAGGGAATTTGTTCTCAGTGATTTAGTTTACAAAGCCCAGTCACCCAGAAACTTCAATGCCACTGCAACCATGATCCAAGTGGCCTCTGCTACTAATGGAGCTGGCAACAACTTGACATCATTCATAATGTGCAGATTTTACAGGAATAGTAATTTAAGAATTGTGGAATCAAAGGGGCTCCAACTCAGACTTCAGAAAAGGTCTTTGGAGGCCAGAGAGTGTGTCCCTGAGGAGGCAATGTGTGAAATTGTGAGAGCAAAGCTAAAAATGCAGTGGAGACACCATAAATTTAGAGAAATCAGAAACATACAAGAATCAAAAACAAGAAACGTGGAATTTGCAAAGCTGCAAACAGTGAGCTAGAGCAACCCCAAAAGAAAGGCCATGGGGACCTCAAATGGAAGCAGCATGACAATGTGCCTCCCCTTGAAGCCCTCTGGAGTTCATATTTCCATATTTCACCACGACTTTTCTTGAGTAGTAGACATGGAGTTGTGGGGGCTTAGGGCTAGCCTCCTGGGTTTCAGTCTTGCTTTGGTCTGATTCCTTGCTATTCACTTTTGCTTTCCTTTTGGAATGGGAATGTTTACCCTGTACTTTGGAAGTGTTATTTATTTATTTATTTATTTTTATTTTTTGCAGGACATCACAACTAGGTGTTTGTGTGGCATCTCAGAGGAGACTTTGGACTTGGACTTATAACAGTCTAGCCGCATGGTTACTTTATGTACAGATAATCACAACAATAACAAACAAAACAAACAAAAAAACCCAGTCTATCAAGAAAAATGCCCTGATGAGGAGCTAATTTGGATGTACTTGGTTTTTAAATAAAACATCTATTCCCACTCCTAGAGGTGAGAAAACTTCTCTCCTGTACTAGATAGGAGAGGGTACATGCATATTGTTTTGAAGCTGTGAGACATTTAGTTGACCTGGTTTTCACTCCCTTATCCTCTGTCCAACTATTAGACAGCTGAGCTCAAGATAACTGTAGCCCATAGAGCCAAAGGTCAAATACTTAAGGAACAGGGTATTCTAGAAAGTGACTTGTAAGTGAATAGATATAAAGTTGACATATGAATATTGTAACAATGAAAATTTATCTTTCTTCTCTTAGCCCATAATATACAGATTCTTTAAATTAAACATCCAAAATATTTATCACAAGCACAATGCTTAGTGACAATAGCTATACATTCTTCAAAAAACCTCATGAACAACCAAAAGCTTATCATTTTCTGGGGCAAGGCAGAGTTCACAAGTAAAAATATTTTACTTGCTTCTGTTTGTGAATCAATTTTTTCTAAGACTAAAAGAATAGTGTTGCATAAACAGTACACACCTAAACACATTTTCCTCCACCATGCCCTTCCGCCATCCTCTTACTGCCTCAAAGCCCGTCGTCCATCATAACTGAAACTGTGAACCAAAATAAAGTTTTCTCATTTAAATTGTAACTGTTGGGTAGTTTGTGCCAGTGATGAGAAAGTGACTGAGACAGATTTTAGTACAGGAGCAATGGGGTCATTGCTGTGATTTTACCTTTTTGTGTTGTTTATAAGTCTTTGGAATTGGCTCCCTAGAGCAGTTTGCAAAGTTTTGGAGATGCAGGGTAGAGAAGCCCTAGAGTGCTATAAGATGAGCTCGATGGGAGGTTTTTTCTTTTATATATATATATATATATATAAATATTTTATTTGTTTATTTATTTATTTATTTATTTATTTATTTATTTATTTCTTGTTTCAGAACCATTATTTGTTTATTCACTCATTTTTTTTTATGGCTGGCTCAGCCTGCCCTGAGGGCAGGGCTGGTGCAGCAATGTGGTGCCGGGGATTGAACTGCGGTCCCTGAAGCCACCCAAGCTTTCCCAAGCAGGCGCTTTAGACTACTGAGCCATCCCGCCGGGCCACGATGAAAGGTTTTTCTCAAGTCTGTGAAGACAAGACTGCTGACAGAAATACCAAGAGTGGAGGCCAGGCTAGGAGGCTTCCGCTCAGAACAAAGACATTACTAGCTGTTGGATTACAGATCATGGGTTATAGACCATGGGTATTATGCTCTGTCAGGAAATTTGTTTGCACTTTTTTAGGTCAAGAAAAAATTTCACGTCATGTCAAGATTTTGTAAGAGACAGATTAAGGGTGGATGCTATGGCTCATGTCTAGAGGTCTCCCCAAAGCCTCATGTGGTCATAGATGGGGACTTTTTCAATGTGACTGGATTTAGAGTGTGTGATACTGGGATTAGGGGCGTGTGATTACTGTATCAGTCTAGTGATTGGATTGCCACCTGCCTGAAGCCTGGTAGCATAGATCAAACATAAAAGGGGCAGAAAGAAGCTACTGAGGCTGCTTGGACTTGCTTGCTTGTTGCTCTGGCTGTCCATGAGCTGTTTCATGATATCCCTCCACCAAACCACTTTGTCTTGGGGCCAGCTGATTATGGACTGAAACCTCTGTGAACCTCTCCTTTAACTATGATATTTGGTCTTGCATTTTGTCTCAGCAATGAGAGAATTAACTATGACAGTGGTAGGGGAAATTTCAAGGCAGCCTGGTGTTCAGGCTGTCATGAGAACTGCTGGTTGTTTTTATCCAGACCTACAGTGAGAATCAGGAACAAATGGAAAAGCAAAATGATTTGGAAAGTCTTCGTTTTCTTTTTCTGCTAGAAAGAAAATGCTTGCAAAATGGGGGTGAAGGACTCCATGGTTGCTGAAAATATTAGCATTAATAGGAAGCTAAGTACTTTGCATCAGAATAATAACTTAAAGGCATCTCTGGAATCAGCAAGACCCACAATTTATATTCTCAAGGGTGCAAAACTATAAAACTTTCATTCAAAAAAAGAATCCTTGGATCTTCTGCTGGAGAAGGGCCACTAGGGAAATTAGTTCCCTGGGGGTTTGATTCATGGCACTCAGCTGTCCAGGCACTCAGATGTACCTGCAGCCATAATGCAAGGGGGTCTGGATACTGCTTGAGCTGGTGGCAGACCTTGGCATTATCCACAGGCACGCAGATACACAGACTATGAGGTCATGAAGGCTTTCACCAGATTTGTGAGGTATACCTTAGAGGTTTGGTAATGTGCACCTGAGAGGGCAACATATGAAATTGTAAGCATAAAGCCAAAGATTCAGTGGAAGTGTAAGGAATTTGAAGATGCCAAGAAAGGGGATGGACTACTGAGGAACGCCACAGATGGCAAATGGAATAATTATGACAGAGGCCCTGAAGGCTGCAGACCAGCAATGGCACAGGGGCAGGGCCACCAAAGCTCTTTGAAATTCACATCTCGCCACTGTCTGCCCAAGGTGCTGGCCTTGGACTACAGGATTTAACACTTGCCCTGTGGAGTTTTAGTCTTGCTCTAGTATCATCCTTTCCTAACCTGCTCTTCCCTCTAAGAATGAGAATGTTGGCCCTGTGCTGTTGTGTGTTGAACATACATAACTTACTTTTTTTTTTAGATGTCATCACAGCTAAGAGTTTAAGTTTTTTTGGATGTGGACTTTTCAGCAGTACTGGAACTATAAAGACTTTGGTAACTTTTGGAGGTGGACTAAATCAATTTCACATAATGAGATGGGCATGAGCTTTTGGGGCCCTGGGCAGAATGTTATGGCTTAGATCTAAAATGTTCCCCAGACCACTCATGTGTTTGGCAGGTGATTAGATTTCACCGGCATAACATACTGCTAGGAGGCAGAGTCTGGTCATGGTTAAACTTGGGCGTAACCTTGAAGGGTAGATTCTTCTTGGCAACCATGGGTCGAGCACCACTTTGTTGGCCGTGTTGCTCTGCCATCCAGTTTCTGCCTTGGATCCCATGGACTGCACTGAAACTCGAGCCAAATAACCTCCTTCTTTAAAGCTGTGGGAGTGAGGCATCTTGTTTCACCTGTGAGAAAGTAACTAACAGAGGAGGACGACTCTTGCTTCTTGGTTGTTTGTTTGTAGGTGCAGAATGTGAGGTCACCCTGATGGCAAGGCCTCTGCTTGCAGAAAGGAGTGTGCAGCAGTGTAATAGAATCTTCTTTTATGTTGTGGGTTCATCTAAAGAACTCAGAGATTTATCTTTTCCTTCTTCCTGTTTTCTGGCCTGTGTTTAGTTTATGTTATCTCATAATTATTTTCTATTGTAGCCATAACTTAATTAATGAGGCTGTTTTGCAAAAAAGCACAATTTAGGGCAGGATAAGGAAAAATGAGCCTCTAAAAATAATTCATATAGATCAAAAAAATTATGCAGCTTTACAATTTCCAACCTCCTCTCTGTTCTATCTGAATACTAGTGCCACACAGACACACTATCTTAGTTGCCCCATCAGGAGGATATTTCCCTCTACCCTCTGATAATTTAATGAAATGACAATAGGCAGATCATTAGGAGAAAAAGGCACATAAATGTATTAATATGTATAAGAGAACGATCACAGTGTTGGAATTGTATGCAAAGAAGAATGTAAGAATCCCTTCCTGGTTCTTGTCTCAGCCCAAGAAGTCTATACTTATAACCCTGGAGTTACATTATTGGAATTCCACCAAGTTTATTCTAATCTACCACTCCCAGTGCAACTCATGGCGAAAACAAAGACACTATATATATATATATATATATATATATATATATATATATATATATATATATGTGTGTGTGTGTGTGTGTGTGTGTGTTTATTGGGGTTGGGGAGCCCTAAGTGCAGCCACAGAGATGGCTTTCTGGAACAAAGAGAGAGACTCAGGGCCACACCCAGGTTTTATTTAGCTGAGAATGGGGACTGGCTTGAGGAAAAGAATTCTGGTGAGTACTGTGAGGGGGCTGGGTAGGTGGCCTGCATTTACCTTGCCCTATGCAGAGAAAGTAATTTGTATCATGCTATTGAGATAGTATCTGATGTTTCAGGGCTCTGGTGCTTCAGCTTTGATGTAATCTTTCAAGCCTGTGGAAGTCATAGCCTCTATCTCGAGGCTCAATCCTAGCTGGAGATGATACACTGAATCTGAAACTAATGAAAGAGTGATTGGATATCTCAAAGACACTATTAAAACTACCCACTCCAAAGAAAATCCATATTAATGTATTTTTGTCATACTGCTAGCTCCAGAGAGCCCATTACTCTTTGTGTGCTGGAATGGCTCCAGAAGAGACTCCGCAGCCTAAGTGTGGGATGAAAGCCGAAGACCATTCTAGCGGCCAGAAGGAGTAACAGGATGGACCAACACTCCTTTGACAGCATTGGGATTATGGCTCTGCAGTAGAGTTCTTGCCTGTCCCAGAAAAGGAAATGAGAGAAGGGAGGGAGGAAAAGATGTAGAAGAGAAATTGCCATCCAGACTTGTAGGCTCCATACACTACAGCACACACTCAGTGCATGTAACAAAAATAAACTTTAAGCACATTCACAAAAGACCAAAAGTACTTTCAAATGTCATGGTGAAGACAGTGAGTAAGAGTATATCTGGTGACATAAACTGTTTCCAAATGTCTTCCCTAAGAAAAGTGCAGTGTTCCTTGTTAGCGTCTTCCTTCTTAGCTTGAATGCTCTGTGTAACTTTAACAAATCTTTTTATTCCTTTAATGCTAATAATGTTTGGATGCTTTAGTGAAAATTAAAGAAAATCGTTATTAAATTTTTTAATAAGAAAAAAGATTGGCTACCTAGCTGATTAATTG
This sequence comes from Myocastor coypus, assembly GCA_004027025.1. NCBI lineage: Eukaryota > Metazoa > Chordata > Mammalia > Rodentia > Myocastoridae > Myocastor > Myocastor coypus. The sequence continues at coordinate 13,685 of PVJA010034413.1, read as the reverse complement.
TAAAATTAAACAGCTTCTCTGTAGTAACTATAGGATTAACAAACCAATTGCTTTCTTGGGACTAGGGAAATGAAGGCGAACACAATGCATTATTTTCAGACATTCAAAATATGTTTAAGAGGGCCAGCGAGGTAGCTCAGCAGACTAAGCGCCTGCGTAGGTAGCACAGAGGCCAGGGTTCAACCTCCAGCACCACATGCTGTGCCAGCCCCACCCTGGGGCATGCTGAGCCTGCCACCGAGAACTGACCTCGTAACGTATGCCCGTAATCCCAGTGTTGGGGAGGCTAAAAACAGGAGGATCATTATGACTCCGAGCTGCATAGTGAGACGCTGTACTAAGTACATAAATTTAAAAAGAAAAGCAAAATATATTTCAGAACTATGCAACTCTTCTGCTAATCCATTTTGGCTATTAAAACATGTACCTTTGATAGTAATGTGAGATTTTGGTTCACTCATCAGTCTGTGTTTCTTCCCATTTTGCAGTAACTCTGGATAAAATGGAGGCTTCCAGCTTGTCACACTCTCTTGCAGGAGTGCTTTGCTAATGTGCAAAGAGCCAAAGATGTGAATAAGGAGGTTCTGAAACCTCTAATGTGGGAGAGCTCAGCGGAGTACACACGCAGCCTGCACAGCCTCTTTATCCCTCAGTAGATGACAGCAGAAGCATCACTTCTACTCAGCCTCTGCCTTCATCTGCCCCGCTGGCTCCTTCTGGGTCCCCAGAAGTCTCTCTGAGCAAGCACTGCAGCCAACAGCAGCATGGAGATGTCTACCTTTGTGGCCCAATACCTTTCCCATATGGTTCTGAGTGAGCAGCAGGACAGGAGCTTCCCATGTCATGAAGCCTCCCTGAGGTTTACTCTCATCAGCAGCTAATGGGGGTCAGTGTTACCTTCACATAGACCACATGTGTCAGAGCCTCTGCTGGAGTTCTGCAGTCCCTGAATTCAAGATGTATTCAGCATTTTCTTAAGTCCAGAACTCTGCCGGGGTCTTGTGATCCTGAAGATAGTGCTAGATGCACATCGGCCCTCCAGGCTTTTTATCCCGTTAGAGAAAAGCTTGGCGTTGTAATAACTTCATAACAGACACCAACCTTTTTCCTTGGGGTCAGACCCAATGCTTGGCTTTCTGTCTAAACAGGCTGAGCTTACACCATTGACCACTGCACCCAGAAGGCACGGACAGGCCACCATGTCAGCACTACTGTGCTGGCCACTGGGGCAAGGAGCAGGAGTTCCAAGAGAGGACTAGCTTCAAAACCATCATGTTGGAAGTGGCTTGTGTGTCTATCAAAAGAATACATAAAGAAAATATGTTTTTTACACACTGGAGTTCTACTCTGTTAGAAATAAAGATAAACTTGAGTCTTTTAGGAAAATAGATGCCCCTCAAGGCCGTGACATTAATTGACATAAACCACACACAAGCTTAAGTATCACATAGTTTCTCTTAGATGAGAGACTAAAAATATAAATAAAAGGCGAAATAAAAGGTAGGTGACAGGAAGTAGGGAGAAATCTTTCTCAGATGAGGAGACACAGAGGGAGGGCGAGAGGGCAGAGAGAAAGGGGATGAAGCAAGGAATCGAGGCGCATTATATGCATCTATCAACCCTGCCTAAGGAATGCAAGCATTACGTACTACAAACATGTAGTAAGTTTTTGTAAGACCATACAAGGTACTAGTAAGTTATCAGAGTCACGTTTCTGGAGATGCTAGACCTGGAAGTTCTGAATTACTGAGCCCCAGCTTAACAGAGTTCTGAAATGCAGATCCCAATATCTTCTTTCTTTAACTGGCCTGGGATCCTCAGGCAAGCAGGCACAGTTATGAAAAGGGGCCTGCATTACTTGGGGTGAGGGTGGGATCCAGATTTTTCAAGTGATGGAAGGTATGACCTTTCCACGTGGGACTAAATTAGTTTAGGAAGAACACTTCAAAAACATAATCAGAAGGTAGGGAGTCAGCTCAGTGGTGGGGCCTTGCCTACCATATCCAAGGCCCTGTTCTCTAGTATTAACTGCCAGCATCATGGACTTTCTGGCTTTTTCAAGCGGTCGTATATTGTCCTTAAGGTGTAGCTTCTCTCTCCTACCTCAATGGGCCAACCTGCCCTCATCTACTTTGTCCTTCCCTCTGGCCCACCCTCATGGTCATAACCGTTTTACCATACCTACAAAACCTAAGATACTAATATTATCCTTTTAACGTTATGCTTTGGCCTTACTTTCCTGGGTTTTGTAGTTTAATATTGCTAGCCATTGAACCTATGAACTTCATACATGCCAGGCAAATTACCACTGAGCTATGTCATTAGCTGGTTCATTTGGTATGAAATGCTTGGTTTATCTCTTTGTCCTGAATGTCCTGGCCTTAATTTTTGCCTCTCAGTACCTGGCTTTGTAGCAGCCACACCCTCTCCCTTTGGTCTTTATGAACCTGCCTGCCTTCATTCAGTCCAACTAAAACTACTGATTCACTCATCAGTCTGAATCTAGCTATCGCCCTTGGTCTCCTACCAAGGGTATGATCACTCTGACCTCATCATTGTTGCCTTAATGTCTTAGGTTTAACCTCTTGGTTTTACATAGGTGCCTTACATCGTGGCCTGGAATAAAGCTGTACCTACCTTGTTCCAGGGCTTTATATACCTACACTTTGGTCTTAAGACCTGGTATTAACTGTGTAACTTTATTTAGCTTCCCTTAACATCTTGGCCTTACCACCTGTCGGTACACACCTGACCTTATTTAATTTTTTTACTCATTCATCCTTTCTTAAGAGTCTGAGCATAATAAACTGGCCTTCCCCTCCTGGGTGCTCCAATGTGGCACCTCAATCTCTTGGCTTCCCCTGGCCATATGGCCAGAGTTTAGACCCTTGGCTATATCTCAGCATTCTTACCCCATGTCCTTACTACACTCACCTTTGGGCTTTTGCCTGCCACCTAGGGCTAACTTTGTAGCTTCATTTAGCTGCCTCACCCCTTTGCCAGAGGCTCTTCATCTTATGCACTTTGTCCTCTTCCTCCCGCTTTAGTTCCTTGCCTTATCTACCAGGCCTTATTCTCCTGGCTCCTGCTATCAAAATGGCCTTCATCACATGATTCTAGCTTTGAGTTATTAGCTTGGCCCTTTCAAGTTAAAAGAGGAAAAGCTTATTTTGGCTCACATTTTGTAGAGGTACTGGCGAGCTCCAAGGCAGGGTGACATAGGGCAAGAGTTCATTGTAGTGGAAAACAACAAAAGGAATGAGAGAAAGAGAGGGAGAGAAAAAGGGAGAAGGGGAGAAGGAGAGGGAGGAGAGAGAGAGAGAGAAAGAGAGAGAGAGAGAGAGAGAGAGATTGCTCCATCCCTTATAGTATGCAGGGTAGCTGCCCTAGGGCAGACATAGCACTCACATCCTAATCCCAGCATTGGACCATGAATTAATCACAAACACTAGATTCAGCTGCCTCTGAAAGACCTGCCCCCTCATGACTGCCTGAAACTTTGGGGGGACAACCAGCCACAAGTCATAACATCAATGAATAATCAGGTCTTGTATATTGGTAGTGGTGAAGTTCAGAAAGAACCAATGAAATATACAAGAAATTACTTAGGTTTTCTCCCCAAGAGAAAGTTACTATTGCTCATGCAACTCCAATTGTGGTCAGCTGTAACTCACTGCTGAAGTCTCACACAGCCACATCCAAGTTTAGCCAACCATTTTCCCAGCCCAAACCAAGCACTCCCTCATCTTTCCTGATCATTGCTGTCCACCTTTGCAAAGGGCTACTAATTACTGTCATTTGCTCCACTTTGTTTCAGGCTGGGACCCAAACAGAGCAGAAAACACAGGGTCCCTAAACTTTCCACTCACCTGTGAAAAACAAGAAGATAGCGCCAGTCCCCACCCACCCAGGATGGTTTGCATTACATGAACTCATTTTAAACTGCATGGAATCCAGAGGTTGGGTGCAGGCCTATACTTCTAGCACCCTGGGATGCTGCCTGGGTTTAAGACCAGACTCAGTAACTTGATGACTTAATGACACCCTTTCTTAAAATTAAAAAAAAAAAAAAAAAAAAGACTTGAATATAGCTTAGTGCAAAGGCTTTGGGTTCAGTTCCCTGTACTGCTTTAAAGAAAAAGAATGAAATGCTGCACGGAGGCCAAGTGTGGAGCATGCTCGCAGCCCCAGCTACTCAAAAGCAGAAACAAGAGGACTGTTTGACTCAGGAGTTCCAGATCAACTTGGGTAGCATAGCACAGCAGGACCTCCTCTGAAGAAACAAAACAGAAGCTGCACGTGAAGGACACACACTGAAGCCGACCAAGGTTCAAGGGCTCTGGGGATGCAGGACTTCCAGCAGTCAAGCCAGGCCAGTCCCAGTGAAGCTGTGAGGGATCAGCTGGCCAACCGGAGCTGCTAACAGTGACATCATCCAAGACATGCATCTGCTAATGCAGGTGTAATTATCACTGTTTGTGAGGGACGTAAGCCACCCTGTGGTCGCTGCCTCTTGCCAGTGCTCCTGGTCTCTGCATTTGATTCTCTTCTCTCCTGAGCATGGAGCTTACCTGCCGGATGTACTAGTGTGCTCACGCTAGGTCTCATCATGAAAGCCTCTGTCTATTGGACTCCAGCAATCCTGTGTAGGCCTCAAGGGGTCCGAGGCTGCCCTCTGCTGCCTTGTCCATGACTCACTGTACTTGCCCAGCATTTGGGAAACCCTGGTTTCAATCCCCAGCACTGCAGGTAAAAAGAAAAAAAGTACAAGGATATGCAACCAATTCCATCAGTTTTCGGTATAAGATCAAACTAAAAATATAGGGTCTGCCAAAAAAAATGCATATAATTTCAGGAAAACAAAAACTTGTATAAATATTTTAATACTAAATTTATTGAGACACCATGAAATTTGTACAAGGTATTGTTGGCCTCTTCAGCTATGTGAAGTGCCCAAAGGAGTGGCTTCCAGACATTTAGTGCAGCAAACTACTGGTGGGTAACTTGGGTTACTGAGATTTCTGCACATGTGTTTTCCAATTTCTTCTCTAAGGGATGGCAGTGTAGTGTGTTTTCTGCAACGTACAAAACATTTTAGGGTACCCCTTAGGAGGGTAACACCATCTGTTTAAAAAGATCATACTACTTTTTTTGTCCTGGGAGATGTATGTATATATATATTTGGCAGACCTTTGATTCAGTTATAGCTTTGTGATTTAAATATGAATCATTCTTACAGGTTGTATTTAGTTAATATTACAAAATCCCCACCATACAACCATAAATATTGAACCACCTGGAACTGTCTTCCTTATATGCCATAGCTCGTGGACTATAACTTGTAGTAACTTGGTAATAAATTCAACAGATAAATTGGTTTACTTTCTAAAAATGTATCATTAACTTCAAATAAGTATACTAGACTTTTTTCCTATGAATTCTTTTTTCCCCTGTATTTAGGACAGGGTCTGCAGGGTGTACAGGTCTCATTATGTAGCCTGGACTTATACCCATATATATTTATGGGTACAACATGGTACTTTAATGTGTGGCTGCAACATGCACTACCCAAAGTGATTCTCCTGTTTTCTGCCTGCCTCCCAAGTACCACCACGCCCAGTATCAATCACAGTCTCAGCGTGCCCCAGGGGGTGGCTGGCACAGCACAACAGGGATCAAACCCCAGCCACTGTGCTCTGCCTAAGCAGGTGCTTCAGTCTGCTGAGCTATCTGGCCTGCCCTGCTATGAATTCTTTATATTCAAGGTAACAAACTTATGACTCAGTAAGCTAAGATTAAGTTGGTAAATATACAATATACTAATATATAAACCAATAGCAACTATAACCAACCTCGATTTTTGAAAAAAGTTTTATTTATTTATTTGACTGGCTCAGCCTGCCCTCAGGGGGGGCCTGTAATGGCATGTAATGCAGGGAATCACACAGTGGTCCCTTGCACCTTCCTAAGCTTGCCTACGCAGGCGTTTTAGACTGCTGAACTATCTTGCCAGCCTGAAAAGTTTTATTTTTATTTTATAATTTGAAGTATTTTAACTATATAATAGTTGTATATATTTATGGGTACAACATGATACTTTAACATGCAGCTGCAATATGCACTACCCAAAGCAGGGCAATTAGTGCCTCTCTCACATTCGCTGACTCTGTTCCTGTGTGTCTGTCGGTCTGTCAGTCTGTCTGTCTGTCAGTCTGTCTGTCTGTCTGTCTATCTGTCTGCTGCCTGCCTGCTTGTCTGCCTGCCTGCCTGCCTGCCTGCCTGTCTGCCTGCCTGCCTGCCTGTCTGTCTGTCTGCCTGCCTGTGCAGAGCAGAGGATAAAACTCCAGGTTTTGCCCACTAGGGCAGTGATCTCCACTGAGCTATACTCCCACTCCCACCTGATCATTTCTTTGTTTGGAGCCTTATCTCCTCTTCCAATTCTTTATAAAATAGATATCAAGGACTCAACCTTAACTTTTCTTAGAAAAAATCATATACATTTGTTTATGTGTATAGCTAATGAAAATAAAAGTTTACTATTCTTTCCTGTCTTATATTGGCTGGAACTACCCTGTTAGAAACACCAACAACAGTAAAACATGCCTCAAACACATCACCTGCTAGAAAAAGCCAAACCAATTAAAAATGAGAAGTGCAAAGTTGAACATGGTTATTCTACTTCATTTAACAAAAGTATGCATCAGGCTTTACAAATGTGACTGATTTAATTTCTGTGACTGCTATAGCTAGGCCCAATTACTGCCATATTAAAAAAAAAAAAAAAAAGAGCAGTGGACCTTAATTCTCACAACCTTGCAGCTATGCTCATCAGAAGGGGATTTAGAGCCGGGCGTGGTGGTGCACGCCTGTAATCCCAGCACTTGGGAGGCTGAGGCAGGAGGATTGGTGAGAGTTCAAGACCAGCCTGGGCTACAAAAGTGAGCAAGGCCAGCCTGAACTGTACAGCGAGACCCTGTCTCAAAAAGACAAAAAAAAAAAAA
>PVJA010034412.1:0-22540 GCA_004027025.1 Myocastor coypus | reverse complement strand
TGCAACATTAATAGGGAGGTGGGTCATGCCCAAACACTGCACTCTATAGAATGATTGTGAGGACAATATGCAATATGTCAACTTTCAAAGAAAAAAAGGGGGAAACGAAAAAAAAAAAAGTAATGTGGATTTAGAAAGGTTAATGTTTAGTTGTTTGATCAATCTTATATACCTATATGTATTAATCTAAACTGATCCGATGATGAAAATATGTAATATAACCATTGTTAAATTTAAACAATAAAAGAATTGGAAAAAAAATAAAAAATAAAAATATACTTTTACTGTGGTTTAATTCAAAGGACATTTTTGAGTCCTGCCTAGTAATGCTTAAAGTATAGCTATGTTGGTGGTCATTTTGTTTTCTCACTAATTTTGGAGGACACGTTTAAATTTCCTCATAGTGCACAGACACGCTATGCAGTCTAGAAACTGGGAGCGTGGTCATTTGGTCTAAATCATTTCAATAGTTCCCATCCGTTTTAGAAATTACTTTGCTTACAGACATTCTCACATAAAACCAATAAATGAATGCTATTAATACTGAATAATACATGGTAAGTGAATGAATAGCAATAATAGCTTATGAGTGGTTTTCATTACTTTTAAATACTGGCACAATATTTCAGAAAAAATTATTATTTAGCATGTTTATAGAGTGCTTTTGTCACATTACATCTTAATCATGTTCTATCGTCATTAAATAAAAAATATAGATGTTATTCAAAACAAAATCTTTCAAATAAATTAATTAATTAAATGAAAAAATATTCGTGCTCATAGAGATTTAAAATATTAAATAGGAGCAATTCTCTAAAATTTTGTTTTAAAGAGAACCCCCAAACAAACACAAAACAACAAAAAGCAATAAAAATGATGTAGAATTTCAAAACAAGGTGATATAAAATTAACAATGGTTGTTATATTACATATGGTTATTGTCAAAATAGTTGCTCAGATTAGGAAATACAGATGTATAAGACTGATCAAATAATTGAACATTAACTGTTACTTTCAATAAACCAATAGAAATTAGACCCAGACAGAACCATGACCCATAGGGTGCAGAAGTCCATTTGTAAAATATGCTGATGGACGTATTCTGCTGCTCTATATAAAGGAATAGTTGAAAGACTGCTTTTGTATATCTCTTTTTCTCCTGTGTTTAATTGTTGGTCCTATTTGGTGGGTTCTTTCCATTATCCTTCATGGAGTTGTAGTCATTTTCATCCTTGTCTAGAATATCTTTTAGTAAACTGTGCAGGGTTGGCTTTGTCTTCATGAAATTCTTTAGTTGTTCTTTGTCCTGGAAGTATTTCACTGCTTCATTATACTTGAAAGGGAGTTTTGAAGGGTATATCAGTCTGGGCTGGAATATGCTTTTTTGTAAGATCTGAAGTACTTTGCTCCATGCAAAATTTGTAAAGAGAAATATGCTGTTTATTCTAATGGGTTTTCCTTTAAATGTGATCTGTTTCTTTTCTCTAGATTTTAGTATACTGTTCCTGTGCTGAAATTCTGAGATCCTGATTATTATATGTCTGGGTGTGGTTTTAAATAGGTTGCTGTTATTTGGAGTTCTATATGCTTCAATTACTGAATGTCAGATTGTTTCCCCATATTTGGGAAGTTTTCTGCTATTATATCTTCCATATCCTTTTTATATCATTTGTACAGACTCCTTCTTTCTCATTGGTGCTTATTAGTCTTACACTGTTCATCTTTACATCATCTTGCAGATGCTAAATTATTTTTTCTTGCATCCTAGTTGTTAGTAAGAGACCTTTTCTTACCATTTCCCTAGCTGCAATGTATCTTTAAGGTCTGAACGTCTATTTTCACTTTCATTTAAATGGTTTTGCCAGCTTGTGATTGACATTTTAAGTTTCTGTATAGCACTTTGGATCTGCTTCACACATTCTATTACTTTCTTATATTGCTCATTCAAGGATTTCATCATTCTTCTATTCTCTATTCTTTTTTTTCATTGTCTTTAGAAGCACTTAGTACTTCTTTTACTATCGGTATTATTTTCTTTTTTACTTCAGAAATTATTTCTAACCTAATTTCCTCTATGCCTTTCTGTAGTTGTTTCTTTGCTTCAGATGCTATTATTTCAGAGATTTCAGGTGTGTGATTTCCAATTTCTTCTATGCTATTGTCTCCTGTATTTGTTCTGGGCGGGCTCAGGGCCTGAGAGCACATTTTGTTCCTTCTCTTTGTCATTTTGGATAGCCCTGCTTCTGACTTTTGGTTTAGAACTTTGGTAGAGTTCTTACCTTAGCACCAGGTGTGGATCTACCAAGTTCAAACTGGTCCAGGTGGGTGTGACTTGGGTCTGGCTTCTGAGCTCTACTTCTTCCCATTCCAGTCCTTGGAGGCAAACCTGCTGTGCCGCTCTGGCAAGATGTTCTGCTCCTGGATCACCTGGGTGGATCTTCTCTCTAGTCTCTCTGCAGGGAGTTCTGCAGCAGTTTTCCACACTGGGTGCACTGGGATGAATGAGTTTCCAGAGGGTGTAGGGTGTTCTCTTTCACATGGTGGGCCTGTTTGCTTGTGAAATGAGTTTCTGGCTCACCCCAAGTGATCTACATCACACACAGGGTCTGATTGCTGGTCGAATGAATTTCCAGCTGCCCCAGGGTAGTTTCACTCACGCAGCAGGCATAGTTTATGGGTCAAATGGCATTTGTTCCTACGTAAACTATGTAAATAGAGACTAAACTTTGTGGCACATGCCTGTACTTCCAGTGCTTTCGAGGCAGAAAACAGGTAGATTACTATGAGTCCAATCTGTATAGTTAAACGCTGTAGACCCTCTACTATATACATAAAAGATATGAAAATAATCCCTGAAAAATATTTTTTTATATTCTACTGCTAAGACACAAAAGTTCTTAGTATTCATGCTACTATTATATTTTCTCACGTAAACAGAATGCCTTCTTCCTATTAGCAGTGGATTTCTTGTCCAATTAGAAGAGTACTGGACATGGAACAAAGCCTATTATTATTAATGTACATCATCACTCTACCAGTGTTCAGTGTATTTCATTTCATACTGAGATGTTCAACCACTCATTTTATATCTCTACTATTTAAGAGGTTTGCGTAGGTTAATAAAGAAAAGCTAAGATTATTTTGGATTGACAGTTTTGCCAAAGGAACAAAATCTATCACTGCTGGGGAAATATGTTCAAAAGTGATAGAGCAGATAAATTAAAAAGACAGGCTGCTATAAGCAGATATGTGGTTATGGGGATTACAGTTAATGAGCAGTAAGGAAATGTAGTGAATATGATGGTATCAGAGAAGTATGAGAATTAATGAGGAAAATTTTTCTATTCCCCTAAAATCCTATCACACTCCTCTCAGTGACTCTAACTGATTAGCTAGGTTATTTAATGAGGGGGCTTGTGTGTTAGTAACTCTAAGGAAACCTCTATTCTTATTTCATGATGGCATAGATTGATTGCAGAGTATTCCCCAGAGACTGGCAGATATTTCTGGATGTTGTATATATATCATTTTATGTCTGTGGCGCTGAGATATTGTTCTGTGCTTGGAAAGTTCACATTGACACTATATTTGATAGGAAATGTAGAGAACTTTTGAAAATTCTAACTTCTGATAGTAGCACAGCTCCATACTTATTCTAAAGTGAAAAAACATTTTGGTAAACATATTTAACAGCAATCAGATGTGTATATTAAATGTGACTCTGACAATATGGTACATATTATTTGAGGAAACTTGCCACAACTGTGCTTATCATCAAAAATTATGAAAGCACAGGATATCTCAAAGGGAAGTAAGAATAAAAAGGACGCAAAGAATGTGCAAAAATAGGCAGCCTGTTTGAAGTAAGAGGTTTATTGCTTATTGTTGTCTAGAATAACCCCACAAGAATGTCTTACTCATATTGAATGCATTCAATCCTTGCTAAATTATCTCTAAACTGTTAATTTATGTCAGCTTCCACATTTTTAAATGGTAATTTGGAGCTGGTAAAGAGATTACTCTGAATTGTACTCCTTGGCTTGATTTGGTACAGTTTTTGACATACACAAAGTACACAAAATATATCTGGTATTTTTAATCTATTATGAATGCATACAAATTTTTCAAAAGAGGAATGTGCAAAATTGATTGCACTGGATACTAAGATGATACAGATCATATTGAATAAAGGCCAGCGAGATAGTTCAGCAGACTAAGTATCTGCTTAGGCAGAGCCCAGCGGCGGGGGTTCAATCCCTAGTGTGCCCAACGCACTAAGATAGCAATTAAGACTGAGTATAGTGATGCCCATCTGTAATTCCAGTGCTTGGGACACGGAAAACAGGAGAATCACAACGATTCCAATCTAGCAGTGAGATCTTGTAGACCCTACACTAAACACATGAAAAAAAGGAAAATATTTAATAGATTCAGTGTAAACTTTATTTAACTTCAATAAAAATAATTTGTTTATTTAGGCAGAAATCTGAAAGTTAATAATTCATATACTGATATACTTTAAAATACTCAAATAGAACAACTAATTTTCTGACAATTTATCATGCTTAAGTGTAACATATGTTCATGAATATCAGCACTGAAAATGGAAATTATAATTGTTTCAAAAATGGCATACACGAGCCCGGCAGGATGGCCCAGTGGTCTAAAGCGCCTGCTTAGAAAAGCTTGGGCGGCTGCAGGGACCGCGGTTTGATCCCCGGGAACCACATGATGCACCAGCCCTGCCCTCAGTGGAAGGGGTGAGCCAGCCATAAAAATAGATAAATAAACAAACAAAAGTTCTGAAACAAGAATCAAATTTAAAAAAATGGCATACACTTAATAGAAATGATCTTAATAAATTAGTATTTAGTAAATTTGAATATCTATTTCTTCATTTCTAGAAGTCACTCACTGTGTATATTTTCAGCTTTATGAATTTGCTAGTAATAAACATGGTATCGCTGTGATGAAATGTATTAGCAACTTTTGCAGCACTTCAGCAGTGCATGGGGAAATACCTCGCTTCTGAAAACTTCAAGATGAATTATTAAAGTGTTGCATTATCTGAATGCCTGATGGAACAGAGCCTTCCCAAAGAAATGCAACTCACCCAGTAGAATAGGACCGTATCATTGCCATAGATCCTGGGCTCCAGTAGCTTTAGGTGAATTTTTCTTGTGGGGTTTAAGTGAAATTTCTGCTTGCTTGGATAAACATGGAGCAGGGCAGAATGTGTGTGAGTAGTTGCTCTGCTCTATGCTTTTGGATATGGATATTACTCAACATTTGATCACCAATCCTTCTTTTCTCTAAAACAATGCTGGATGTCAAATTTTCTGCCAAATCATTGCATTGTTGTTCTTTCAAATCCAACAAATTAGCAATTGTCTCATGTATTGATTTTGTTTTGAAAAACGAGTATGAGAGATTCTCATGGGGGACATTAATTGGAAAGTCCTTTGAGACACCCCTGGTATAGTGAAGGCAGCAGCATTCAGCAAGGAAAGAACATGGCCTGAAGAGCAGCGGCAACAGGAGCCAACCCTTTGGGAGAACTCTCAGCCCTACCCTAGCAGAAATCAAGGAGCCAAACAGTGGACTCGAGTTATTCCCAGCAAAGGGACGGAAACTCAACAGCAAGAGTTCCACATAGCACAGCCCATCCCTGGGGAGGGAATTTGCTAAGACTAGCAGGAATATTTCCAGGTACTAGGGCACACATGGATGGGGTAAAGACAAGTATATTTGACTCAGTGACTCATTATCAATCGGTCATATGCTACTAACGAGACTGAGATTATGGGAAATTGAACAGAGTTAGAGATAAAGGGTGGAGCTTACTTTGAAGTAGTTTTAAGAAGCTAATGTAGGAACTTCCAGGTGGCCCTTGTAAAATGTAAAACTGGATTCCGGGAGAAATTCAGAACCTAATATCCTAATTTTAGCAAAGCTAAAATGCTAGTTGTCAGATAAATGAAAAGGACACAGGAGAAATGAGGCCAGAGACATTAGAGAGGTCTTTTGACAGGAGTGGTGAGTAGAGAAGAATATTACAGAATGGAAAACAGAATGGAGGGTGAACTAGTCATCTCAACTATAAACAAAAAAGAAATTGAGGTTTTGTGGAAGAAATTTTGATGCAGTCATTGTGAGCAACAATGAGAGCTATTCATTTACTGCTCATTGCACAGAGAAAACGTCCTAAAAAGACTGGCTGGAATAACCTGGAACCATTTTTTATGCAGCGATATGCTTAGAGGGCATAACTATCTGTGGAATTCCCATTCAAAATGAATTACTGGAATATCATGAGAACAGACCAAACTAAAATGAAGGTTTTCTACAGAATAACTGGCCTGGATTATTCAAAAAAGTCAAGCTATAAAGACTGAGGCTTAGAGAAAATTAAAGAAATGTGATGTTATGGTTTATGTTTAGATGTCCCTCCAAAGTCTTGTGTAGTCGTAGGTGGGGCTTCTTCATAAGTGGCTGAATCTAGAATGTGTGAAAATGGAATTAATAGTACTTTGCCAGGATCAAGGGTGCTAGGATTAAGAATGTGAGTGCTAGCTGCCCTTTGTAGCCTGGAAAAAAATAAGGGATGCAAAGGGTTCTGGGTACCATTTGCCTGCTTCTCTATCTTTTGCCTACCGTGAACTGTGTTTTCTCTCCAGTGCCTGCCTGCCATACCACCTTATGTTGAACCCAGCCAATTATTAACTGAAACCTCTACAGGTTGTGAGTCCAATGAACCTCTCTTGCCTTACTTCTGGGTGATTGATATTTTGTCCAAGCAACAAGGAAAGTTACTAAAAGAGAATTTGATATCAGATCAGTGGGGCCCTTGGTGTGATATTGCCTGGCCATATGGGAAGGGGAAGAAGGGCTAGGACAGGTCTGGAGATACTGCTTGAAAATTAGAGCTGGAACACTTGAGGCTGTATTTGACGTAGAAGGCTGATAGAAATTCTGCCTGTGAAGACCAGACTTAGGAGGTCTGTGCTGAGAAGAAAGACTGTATTTACTACTAATGGACTCCAGATTATGTGTGTTATGGCTTAACAGGAAGTTGTTTTGCATTTTGCTTGTGTCCAGAGACTCTGCCTAAGACTGTTTTAGCAGGGAGCTACTTAATCTTTCAGACAAAGTTCAAGACATTACAATGTTGAGGCTGTACCATGGCTGCAATTAGGAGTTTTTAGCCACATTATTGGTGCAAATCAAGAGCAAAGAGAACAGTATAATATTTTTTTTCCCTTGTTTCAGAACTTTTGTTTGTTTATTTATTCATTTTTATGGCCAGCTCAGCCTGCCCTAAGGGCAGGGCTGGCGCAGCATGTGGTGCCAGGGATCGAACCGTGGTCCCTGTAGCCGCCTAAGCTTTCCTAAGCAGGCACTTTAGACCACTGAGCCATCCTGCCGGGCCCCCACAGTATAATGATTTAAAACCTTTTGAGTTTGGCCAGAAGGGAAGATCCAGTAAAGTTACAGCTTGAAAAGATAGAGCCCAGAAGAAATTGGTCACTGAAAAGACTAGCAAGAAAAAGTACTTAAAAAAAAAAAAAAACCACAACAGAAAAAATGGTGAGGACAATACAAGAACCAGCAGGACTCCAATCTAGCCTTTGCAGCCTCAGAGTTACAAAGGTGAAAAACTTTGCTTTGAGAAGAGAGTCCCTTGTCACTATGGTCCAGAATGGTGGCACTTGGTCCCTACAGTCACGCAAGAAAGAAGCCTTGGATATCACCCTAGCTGGCAGAAGACCTTGGAAGCATCCATGTGCTGGTGTTAGGTACCTGAGAAATGCAAGAGTTGTGGGGTCAAGGCTTCCACCAGATTTCAGAAGGTGGCCTGGGAGTTCAGACAATGTATCCCCAAAAGGGCAGTGTATGAAACTATAGAGGTGAAGCTGAAGGTGCTATGGAGACCCCATAATTTTGGAGAAGTCAGGAACATGGACCATCTGAATCAAACTGCAAATAGAGAACAGAGCAAGCCCAAGAGAGAAGCCATGAGAATTATAACCAGGGGCAGTATTGCACCCACACCCTTTGGAGTTCACAGCTTGCCATAGATTGTTGAGAATGCTGGAAGCAAATTGTGTGATTTAATGTTTGCCCAGCTAGAGTTTAGTTTTGCTTTATTCCTATTCCTTGCTATTCCCTGTTGGCAACTTTTAGAGTGGAATGTCTGTCTTGTGCCACTGAATACTAAAAGTGTCTAACATTCATTTTATTTGAACAGGGACTTTCAGCAAAGAGTTTTTCTTAAATCTCAGAGTCAACTTTGGACTTGGACTTGAGGACTTTCAGAGATTGAGTAAATGGCCTTGCATAAAGGTATGGCTCATATTCAGACATCTCACAAAACCTCATGCGGTCATAAGTATGACTTTTTCAGAGGTGGTTGGATCTAAAATGTGTGATTGATTCATGGTACAATGCTAAGATTAAGGGTCGTAGAATTAAGGCTGGGAGTCCTACCCACCCTAAGCAGTCTGGATAGGATATAAGGGATAAAAAAGAGCTATCGTGGCCCTGCTTGCTTTGCCAACTCTGCCTGCCTTGAAATATTTCTCCTTTGTAGTGTCTGTCCACCCTGCCACCTTGGATCCAGACAATTATGGACTGATAAGCAGAACCAAATAGACGTTTCTCTTAACTTGTACATGTTGGGTATTTTGTCTGAACAAGGAGGAGCAAAGTAACTAAAACATGTGACAAATGTGTACATACCTGATGATAAACTGGATTCTACTAGGTTACAATAGCTACAAAAATATTAATGAGTCCATGGATGATTATTTGAATACGGATTGTGAATTAGGTGATACGGTTTATCAAAGCTGCGTTTCTTTTAAGAATCCTAGAGCAATTGCATAAAAATAAATTTCTTGTCCTTAAGTAACACAATTATTTCAGGTAAGTAGTGATAATATCTCCAGTTTACTCTAAATTTCTAAAAATAAATCTCTGTGTTGAGAGTCTCATTAAATCCAAAAGATAGCAATGCATGGCAATGAGGTTATTCCAGAATAAATGCAAAAGTCATCCTTAGGAAAGTGGAAAGCTATTTTGAGGAACAGTTAGCTACAGCGAGGAACATTTCAGATGGAGAGTGCCTACACAGCCCATTGAAACTGTCAAAAAGTAAGCTTGCCAAAAAGTCAGAAAATTCATCCACCTAAAAGATATTCACACTGAAAGAGGTGAAATGACATAAATTCACTAAGCTTTATGAACCCTAAAATTTATATTGTTGCCACTCTCAAAGGAAAGATCATTGGGCATGTTTTCATTTTCTTCGCTGTGTGAGATTTAGAAGTTGACACTATTCAGAAGTACAGCAATGCAGTCTAATGGATTGGAAAAAGCTAACATACAAAAAGACAGGGAATAATAAGGAGACAATTGTTGACTAAAACAGAACCACTCTTTAAAACTGAGAAATTGACAATTTTTCTGAAGATCAGTCTAAAGGGTAACAATGACAAGTACAGACGTCACTCATATTCAGTGGTGTTCATGGAAGTCCCCTCATCTTCCACATCAATAACATTTTCATTGTCAAAGACTACCATGCAAAGAGGCTTATATTGTCCATGTGGAGACTAGTACCTTCAAGTAATTCTTATTATAAATTACTTGAGCTCTTCTTTAAACATCCTCAGTGTCTCTATGGTATCTGATAGGAGATTAAACATAGATCCTGGCATATTTTTTGCCAAAATTACACTCGTGTGGGCGCGCGCACACACACACACACACACACACACACACACACACCACAACTTTCTAGTTACTTACAAGCACCATGTAGACATTATTACCATAGAATCAAAAACTATTTAAGTTGTCCCTTATACAATCCTAAAGTGAAATATTCTTTGTATAACATTTTTTAAAGGAACAAGTACAAACTCTATATGTCTTGTTATACAAGTTGAGCTTTAATTTGCCCTTAATCAGCCAGCAGAAAAGTTTAAACATGATGCATAAAATGTAAAGGTAGTTTAGTATACTAAGCTGCAAAAGGCTCAAATCAGCAGTTTCCAACATTGCCAGTTTTGCCAGTAACCCACTGCAATTATGGAACATTTGACTATGTATACAACTACCTTCTCTTGGATCAAAGAGAAAAAAATCTTTTGTACCAATAACAATTGGCAAATTTGTCATGTCTACACCCTTTGCTCTGTATAACTACAATGAGGAGAACAATATGCATTGTATCAATTATTGGAAATGTACTACTAATGTGTTTTGAAACTGGCACATTGAAATTTCTTATTAAAAGTAATAATAAAAATTTTAAAATAACAAGTATTTCATTGTGTGGAGAACATACAAAATCATAACCATGTATATATGACTTTATATTTTTCTTTTGATTCTTCAACTTTATAACCACAAGCCATAATTTTCAAAACAACCTGGTAGAGGCAATAATATTTGAAAGATGGTATAACAGCAAGTGTGTCCATGCCAAGCCAAAACAATGAATATGAGAGTCCTTAAATTCCTTGTGAGCTAGTATATCATAAAAAGCTCAAATTCAGTGAGAAGAAAACCTGAAAAGGTATCAATTTTAATTTTATTTCTTAAAATTTTGTTTTATTTATTTATTTATTATGTATTTGGCACAGGGTCTCACTATGCAGTTCAGACTCGTACTGAACCTCCTGTTTTCAGCATGCACCACCATGCCTAGTGTTGGTGGCTCGCTCAGAGTTCCCAGGAGAAGGACTGGCACGACATATGGTGCCATGGATTGAACCTCAACCCTTGTGCTTGCCTAAGCAGGCACTTAGTCTGCTGAATTATCTTGCTTGTCCTTAATTTTATTTTTTAAGAATACAAAATCAACACTGATTGTGATACAACAAAAGTACTCATTTTAATTAGTGAAAAAGTTACAGATATTATTTGTTTGCTTGAAGATTTTAATAAAGTTCAAAGTCAATGTTAAAATTATCTTGTAAATAAATAGTAAGATAATAATTATCTTACCTAAAATATATTTATTTACATGAAACAATTTTTGAAGAGTTGCATTCATTTATTTGTTTGCTTGTTTGCTTGTTTGTTTCTATGGCCAGCTGTACTCACCCTGGATTCAGGGCTGGCACAGCATGTGGTACTGGGGATCAAACCACAGTCCCTGCACTTATCTAAGCTTGCCTAAGCAGGCACTTTAGGACTATCTCTCAGGCCTATGAAGGTTTGATTTTCGACATTTTGAAATGTTCTTAAAATTCTATGATGAATTAGTTTTAAGGTCCTTAATGTTTTTAAATATTTAAATAATTCTTGTAATTCTGAGTTATAGAAAATATTGGTTTATGCATAACAAGATTATATTTATTCTCTATCTTAAATTGTCCATCCACATCATACAAAAACATATCATGGGTTATATAAGTAATAATTATCGCTCAGGTTGAAAACACTTAAAAATAGTCTTTCACTTACATAAAACACAAAAATTCTAATGACAGTACTCATTTTACATGTTATTAACTTGAAATCCTCTCTCGGGTTTTTTCTTTTACCTAAAAATGTCTGCTAGGTTATTCAGGCTGCACTATGATTTTGTGACACAGTGGAAAGAAATGTATATTAAGGTTCCTTAGGCTTGTTCCTTGCTTGTTCTTTCTGTTAGTTTCTCTAGGGAAAGCTCACAAAATAAAACAGTGGGGTTTTTTTCCTGCTGAATTTATGCTGTTGAATCAATGTTGTTTTTTGAAGACACTCTCCTTTTTAGTTTTTGAGGAAAGAAGTATCTATGAACTGTCATGTTACCAAAAAAATTTTCTTTTTAAATAACAAAAATGGAATTATTCAATAATGTTTCATGTTATTATTCACCCTTTTCATTGTTTATGAATTGTGCATTCAATTTCAATCTTTTTTTTTTTTTACTATTGATAGAAAAATCGGCAGCAGTTGTGAATGGAAAAAGAAGCATAATTGAGGGAGCATGACAAAAAATTTTATTTTTAAATAACTATTTCAACTGATATAGAAAGATAAGCTGTGGAATAAGAATAAACACTTCTTTCTAGTACTATCACAAGAGATGTGTTACCTTCAGGTGATTACCAATTCTGAAAATTATTGGGCAACATTAGACTTCTATTAGTACATTACTTTTTTATAAAAATTTTGGGATCCAAACTAAAATATAATACACTTTTACTCAGACAGTATGAAGACAAGAAAATGCATTCTGGTATGAACGAAAGAACCCATAAGTTTGGGAGATATCCTGAAGGGATAAGAGCATAAACCACCTCCTATTAACTGGGGACATTTGGATTTGCTTTGTTTGTTTGATTTGTTTCTGAGACTGTCATCAATTTCGTTGCCATGAAAGTCAACAACGGGCTTTGGCTATTCTGTGGTATTTTTATTTCATAATTTCTTAAAAGAATTCTTAACAACACTTTTAGCAGCTTGTGTTCTCTAATTTTAATCTGTCTGCTTGCACTGATTTTTCACTTCTGACATGAATTTACATCATCTTCTGTGAGGAGAAAATGATGTTTTAGAAGTGTATTGGATGGGGTTAGAAAACTCAAAAATAATGATGCGTGCCCAAGGCAAAATTCTAAAGTAGCTGGAGTTCATTTTTAGAAGCCACCTCCTCTACTTTTTAGCACACTTTTCATATTTTTTTGTGTTCTTCTGTCCCAGATTTAAGAATCTTGTACTCTGTCTTGCATTAAACTGCATTTAATACGCAACCATCTCTAAGGTACCCTATTTTCTTTACATTTTCCTCTCTTCTGCAATTTCCTCACATAATGTTTTGTATATCTTTGCTTCTCAAGCAGTAGTCATTAAAAATCAATTTCATGAAATCAACTTCCTAAAACTATTAATGGCTTATAATGCCTTAAAATGTATTTTACAAAATACTTTAGGAAAAGTATATTTCAATCCACGCAATTGAATTACTAACAATGAAATCTCATGTAAAATTTAGGATTGACATATCTGAATCAGAACACATTGTGTGTGTGTGTGTGTGTGTGTGTGTGTGAGAGAGAGAGAGAGAGAGAGAGAGAGAGAGAAAGAAAGAAAGAGAGAGAGATTATATATAAATCTCAGGCTTAACTTTAATATGCTTGAGGGCTCAAGGAGTTCTCGGATTTTTTTTTTTTTTCCAATTTCTCTCTTATTAACTGAACCAACAGTTACAGCTTTGCATATCTTTGGAAGAGGTGAAATGTTAGAAAACCATGAATGCATAGCTCTGCACTATATTTTATAGATTCATAATATTTTATTGAGCAACACTATGTGCCAGCAACAGTGTTAGATTTTTTTTGCGATAAAGATTTTTAAAAAGCAAGTACCAAACTGAAACAAAGTTTCTGTACTTATGAAACTCAATCTAGAGAGCAGTAAGGTTCACAAATAGGCAACTGTAATATGCTATGTCTCGGAGCATAAAGGAGAGGAATGAACAGGAATCCTGCTCAAAAACAGGTGTCTGAAGTCTATAAAGCAATCTTAGGCAGAGTAACAATTTTATTCTTTGGGTTAAGCAGATGCTAGAGGAAAGTGTAAATGTGAACGATGTGAAGGAGCCAGTAGCTGCCCTCAATGGATGTCTTTGTTAGCTGCCGAAAGCCTATTTCAAGAATGAAGGGCTTCCTCATTGGATGGCCTCATTGGATGGCCTCATTGGATGGCCTCAGCAGATAGAATCAAGCCATAAACTGTTCAATTTAGCAGTGCCTGCTTTGGGTAGTTTTATCTCCAATTGATGCAGGCATCACCTCAGCTTCAGAACCATGTTGGGATCATGAGTCCTGTTTTCAGGCTACCTGAAAGGACAATTTCTCATTTTTCCAGCCCAACTTCTTCTTCTCTTCCTTGAGTGTTGAGTGAAAATGCCTTGTAAATTAATTTGGTAGTACAAGGAGATTTTTCTAAAACTTATATATCACATGGTGAGAAGTAAATTTCAAGAACATTCAACAGTTTATCACATCAGCGAAATTATAGAATTGGTCTGGTATCTTCTAGCACCTTACCTCCAGATCAACAACACTGTATGTTGCAACTCCCACCTCAAGGCACTAAATTCTGAGCCAAAGAGACTTAAGTCTCTGGTTCAGGAGGGGAAATTTTTTGCACCTGGCAAACTGGGCACACTACTGCAATGCATGTACCAGGAAACACATAAACCTACTGTCTTCAAGTAGAATCAGTGTAATAGCGGTCTCTGAAATCATCTAGGTGTTGTACAAGCAGCTCTGCTACTTGGCTCTTACAACCCAAGATATTTTATGATACTAGAAGTTACAAAATAGTGAAAGGATTTTCTATATCAAGTCTGCTGCATTTCCCACTGGGGAGAATTACAACATAGACCCATAAAGTTAAGCACCAAAACAAACTCTATTGGGGAATTGTATCGTTTACATAGCAATGTCTGGAGCACAGCTGAACTCTGATAGAAACAGTGTCTGCATAGTTAGAAACACCAGAGTCCTAAATTTTGTGAGCCTAGTAGCAATCCACTATAATATGAAAACATTAGCATCAGGATCAAGCATAGAGAAGGCCATACACAAAGTGCAAAATCAAGCCACAAAACTCAGTAGTCTCTAGCCACAGCTCATCCACCACTGCTGTTTGACCCAGTTCCTATCTGGCCAAAATAGGGCAACAAGGCATAAGCAGAGATTGGAGAAGAAAGGAAAGAAAGACCAGTTTGATTTATGAATGTGCTGGCTCAATTTGTAGCTATCAGCTTTTACTGGCCACATTCCCCGAATGTGTGCGTGAAAATTTGTCTGTGTAAAAATTAAAATGGAGAAAACATCATGAAATTATAGTAAAAGCTCTCACAGAAAAGAATATAAAGATGAAGAAGCAGTTTCAGCTTGAGGCGAATGGAAAGGAACACAGCTTAAATTAAAAAAAAAATTGTAGGGTATTTGGATGGACTGGGGTCTTGTAATTTTCCACTGGAGCATAAGTATAGATGTTTTGTCAGAAATTTCTTCCCTATGTTTTAAAGGCTGTCATTTGTGAATGAGACATGAATCATTTGCTATTCTTTTCCTTGGAGATACCATGGTTCACTCCTTCTGTTATAGCACAACTGGTCTTTGCTATAAGAGTAGGAACTAAGGGAAGGATATATTTCATGTATGTTCTCAAAAGGAAGATAGAGGACCAGTCAAATAGCTTAGTGGATTAAAGGACCTGCAAGCAGATGCAGGGGCCAGGGATTGGATCCCATGGCCTGAGGTGCCAACCCTGCCCCCAGGGCATGCTAGTTGGCAATTGAAACTGGGTGTGGTGGCATGCACCTGTAATCCCAGCTCTTGGACGGCTGTAAACAGGTGGATCACTACAAGTCTGATCTAGTAGTGAGACCCTGAACATCCTATAGACCCTTCCCTAAAATAAATACCAAAAATAAATGAAGGAAAGAAGGAAAGAAGGAAGGAAGGAAGGAAGGAAGGAAGGAAAGAAGGAAGGAAGGAAAGAAGAGAAAAGGGCATGGCTTCTCCTTCAGTAGGTAAATGTTCATGAATCAAGACCTGAGAATTCCTCCAGCTTTTGTCTACATTTCTGCCTCTCCTCATCTGCAGGAGGCAGAAATGTACATAAAACGAGGCAGAAATGTACATAAAATCATTGGAAATACAGGCTCATTTCACAGTAGTTCAAAGCAATAGAAAAGATTCAGCACAAGAAAATGTGAAATAAAAATATATGAATAGACATGGAAGTGTAGTGATGTCCATATTATACATTGATGTCCAGCTAGAAACACTCACCTCACACTAAACATCCAAATGGTTGCTTTGATCAGTTGACAGCTGTCATTATTACCACTGTTCTGCAGAGACCATTGTATTTGTTAGTCATCAACCTTTATGTGAATTCACATATCTATGGACCAAAGAAAAGCAGCAGGTTGAACTCACTTACTATTGTTTACACCAGCCTTGATGTTCCACTTGAAAATTTTCTGCTTCTCCTTCCCACATATCTCATTCCTGAGTCATCTGTTTACAAGAAAGCACTTCTGAGAAGCACACAGCTGGGGGCCCATCAAATAGTGAGATTTGGTTGCTTTTGGTTCATGGCACTTTGGGACTTTCATTCTAAGATAGAGTCACAGTTCTGGAGGTACAATTGATCAGGTTATCAGGTGACAAGGATGCTATCACAAGTAGGAACAAGTACAAATACATATATTCCAAACCACCCTTTGGATGTCTGCTGATGTACTAATGGCATTATATGTTAGAGTGTTTAACACTCTTTTTTATTTTCGTGGGAGCTCATTCCGAAACATGTTC
This sequence comes from Myocastor coypus, assembly GCA_004027025.1. Classification (NCBI taxonomy): domain Eukaryota; kingdom Metazoa; phylum Chordata; class Mammalia; order Rodentia; family Myocastoridae; genus Myocastor; species Myocastor coypus. Next base: position 6,203 of record PVJA010034412.1, on the reverse strand, counting down.
CTGTTTTTGTTAAAAATTTTCTGATTGTGCACACAGGCAAATGTGCACACACAGGGACATTTAATAAACAAATTAGTCAATTCCTAAGATAGTGACTCTTCTCAAAATTAAGTCTGATATCAGAAGCACCAGAATAACTGGGCAGTCACTGATCCCAAGACCGTTACAGGCCCCCAGATATGGTGGGCAAAAATCAGTTTGAGTGCCAGAAGAGAATTTGGACCTGAAGGTTTCAGCAGTGCTGGAACTGTGAAGATTTCGGCATATCTGGGAGACAGGCTAACTACAATATGCACAATCACATAAATGTGAGCATGTTAAGGTCCAGGACAAAATTTAGGGTTGCAATTAAAGTATCAGCCACAAAGTTCATGTTTGTGGAAGGTGACTGGGTTGTAAGGGTGCTGACTCCTCAGAGGGTTCACCAACTGGTGAGTTCAGTAATTCGGGTCCTACTGGGAGGTGGACTCTGATCCGTGGGAGAGGCCACTGGAGGTGTGGCCTGGAAGTGTCTGTTCTTGTACAAGCCCTCTCTCTTTGCTCTTTGCTCCTTGGATGCCATGGTGTAAGCAGCTTTCCTCTACATTGACAATTCTGCCTTGACAGCAGCTAACCATGGACTGAACATACTGAAACTGTGACCCAAAATACACCTCTCTTTATTTAATTAGTGGCTGTTGCTTATTGTATCCCACTGATAAGAAATCTAACTAGTATAGGACCTGTTGCCTGAGAAGATCTTGCTTCTAGGACCTTGGACTCCTTCAACATGAGGAATTGCACCAGATGTGTCCAGCCAGCAATCCTTTGCATCTAGTAATGTGCACCCATAAGATTATAAATTTTTAACATTATCTAGTGTGTACTGTGTAGGCAACTACAGAGCACTGTGCTTTGGGGGCATCATGCAGTGCTAACCCTGCCTTGTGTGCTACCATAATGTCAGTTGAACTGAAACCACATATACCAGATACATTACATACTTGCTTGATTTGGGATGTGAAATTCAGCAATTTCCATTAATATTTTGACCAAGCCACACATGTATATGGCTGTGAAGATAAAAAATTTACTATTGCTATTCAAAAATGCAAGTTTTGCTAATTAATTTGTATATGGCTCAAGGTGATTTTTGCACTCAGTGTAGTCCAGCCAATCTGAAATGTTGGGCACACAAGGTATACCCTCTATTCCACCAGGCTAAACCACTGCCATGAGGAGAGGTGGGAGATGAGGAGCAGGAAATCTAGAATGGTGAGTAGAGGAAAACAAGGGTGTTAGATACTTGTCTAAGAAAATCTGGAGCCCTGGGGCAGCATTTTGTTTTACTAAGCTAACTTCTAACTACCTATCAGAAAATACTATCTAAATCTTCAGAAGAGCCACTTCTATGACTTATATAGAATGAACTTGAGAGGCAACAATAATAGTTACAGTATGCACTCTGACACGATTCCCCTTCAGAATGTGGTGCCTTATTCAAACCTCAGCTATTGTATTTCAGGAAATGTGCCAGCTAAAGAAAGTCATTCTACTTCCTGAAACAGCCAATATTCAATAATTGGTTGATGTAGCAGTGACCATACTTCTAGAGTTCTGCACTGCCTAAAGACTTACTGCAATTGCATCTGTCAAAAGTTTTTCTTTCTTTCTTTTTTTTTAAATAATGTTGCGGGGAGATCCATTTTCCCAGTGGGCATAAGTTGTTTAAAACCAATGGTCTCTAATCTCATTTGGCCTCATTAAGCCTGAGTAGATGTTACTACTACATTCTGCTTGTTCATCCCCTCATTGACCTACAGGATAACACATCCCCTAGTGCTGACAATGATGAAACTTTATGACCAACTCTCCCTTCCCACCAGAGCCTCTGTGTGTGCAGTGTGTGTGTGTGTGTGGTGCTGGGGATTGAATTCATGGCTTTAACTGAACTACATCACCAACTCCTTTTTTAAAATTATTTTTTTGAGATACAGTCTCACTAAATTGTTAAACTACTCAAACTATGATTAAATCTGTAATCCTCCTGCCTCCAGAGGTTCTAGAATTAAAAGCATATACAACCACACCTGGTCTGACCTGAGCTTTTTAAATGAACTAATTGCCAGTGACCATGGTAAAGCCTCAGGGAAGCCATCCATGAACCTCACCAACACCTTTTGACTCTCTTCCCTCCCTCTCCACTTACCTAGGACAGAGCTCCCTGCACCTTCTGGTTTCCTGTTGGCCTCCTATCAACATCCCTGACTGCTCTGAGACCATTTCTTCTGTTTCATGCATTTTTATTTCACTTACTTACTGTGTTTCCCTGCCTAACTCATTCAATCTTAACTTCTGTTTACTCAGAGCCCTCTTAGAAAGGGGCCAAATAAAATAAACTGGACACAGGTCAGACCAGAGGCATAAACACCTCTGCCAGCATAACACAGAGTTCTCTGAAAGAGATGCCTATTCACAGGTGAGATACTTTGGCATTAGGCTGCTGCTAAATGAAGAAGATCTCCATGAAACGCGCACCAAGTTCCACAAACAAATCCTGTAAATCTCCAGTCAGGGGAAGTTAAAGCTTATGGACAATAAAGAGACAGACCTCAAGTAAAATATGAAAGAAATTTTAATGAAAGAAATCCAAACGACAATAACACAACCAACTTCTTTCTCTATCCAATCCTACCTTCCCTTTCCAGAACACATCCTATTATCATTTCTACTCACTGATTTCTAACAATGCACTTCTCAGGATGAAACAGGTGACATTACTCTTATCACTGCTGTTTTATTCTCTAGACTCTGTAGTCTCTTTCTTCATGGGTGTTTCATACGCAAGCCAATTATGAGTATGCAGCAACCTATTTCAGAATGACAGAATTTTTTTTTAGATCATTGCTTCTGCTTATTATATTTTGTTTGCTTATTTGGAACTAAATGACTGCACCTCCTGGACCTTTGTGTATGGTCATAGGAGCTATGGAAAAACATATGGGACATTAAATACAATTTACACCTTCTGCTAAACATATTACAACTCAAATGCATAAAATCTATTACAAATGTTGTTATACCATTTAGTAAACATTTATTTTAACAGATAATTTTTTCTTATATTCCCATAGTAAATGAATATCCTCAGCTTAGTTCAGATATGTAGGTCCACTATAGGCAGTGTTCTTTTTACTTCCCTGTGAAAAAACAGCAATCATAATTTTATTGAGAAGCTTGACTTGTATAACTTATCCATGATTTATCAAAGGCTCTTGGAAAAAGAAGCATTGACAAACATTTCTTCTCACGTACAATATTCTTAGGTTTCCTTATTATGTTTTTTTTTTTCAAAGGAACAATGCACATGAGTAAAAGCAGCATAAAAAATAGAGGACAAGATATGAATCATAATCTCAGTGTTATTTTTTCTTATATTTTATTTCTTTAAGGCTTGTGTCATTTTAACCAGAAGTTGGATATGCTGAAAGGTAATGACTAAATGTTGTATAGTGAAAACAGTAAAATTTTGTTTGCTGAGTAATTTTTAAAAATTTCTCTACACGGTGTTCTGGGTCTCACTACTACACAGGGTTCAGGGTGATCCTCCTATTTACAGACTCCCAAGAGCTGGGATTACAGGTGCATACCACCACATTCAGTCTCAATTGCCATTTAAGCCTGCCCTGGGGCTGGGGATGGCACAGGCAGGACTGGGGATCAAATGCCTGGCCCCCGTGACTGCTTGCAGTCACTTTAAGCCACTGAGATATTTGGCAAGCCCTTTCCTCAATTATTTCAAATCTGAGTTTTCCTTGTTCTATATTTTATTGACTTTGTTTAAAAAGTGTAGTAATTTTAAAATAGAAAATAACAATTTTAACACTTGTGAGTTAATTTTCCTTTTGACATTTTGAAGATATCTGTCTCTACCTCTATCTTTTCTAAAACTGTTTTTATAACTTTTAATAAGAAATAACAATATAAAAATATCACAGTTTCAAAACACATTAGTCATACATTTCAATATTTGATACAGTGCATAGAGTTGTCCTCCTGTAGATGTTATGATTTTTCAAATCATTACTGATACAACAAAAATTCATCTCAATGAACTAAGAAAAACTGATTGTATGCATAATCCAATGTTGGATAATCGTAGTGGGTTATTGGTAAAACTGGCAATGTTGGAAGCTGTGGATTTAAGCCTTTTACAACTCAGCATTCTAATCTAGCTTTGCATTTCATGTTTTGTGGTTAAATTTTTATGCTAGGTGGTTAAGGACAATTTTAAGTAAGACCTGTATAGCAAAGCATGTAACTTTTGTATCTCTCAAGGTCAGTCAAATCCACTCAGGATTTACTTTGGAATCATGTACAGTGCTTTGTAAGCACTGTTTAAGCATCTCGATAAGTCCTGGCCAGCCATCTGGATAAGTCACAGCCATTGCTTGACCAATTTACTCTCTGTAAAAGCCTGAGAGAATGTTTTCTCTCTAGGTGACTCTCCTTTGGAACACTGTGTATCTTTAATCCCATCCCTTTCCTCTGTAGCCCCATAATCTCCTTAAGCAGAAAATTTGGGAAACCACTGAGTTATAGGATGTTACAGCACAGGTTCTCTTATATCCTGAGTCCTCACTGACCTTGAAGGGCTAGCACCAAAATATTGACTACCCCTGTAGCCTTTCCTTTTCTCTAATTTTTGATCTGTAATCTTATATTCTTAATTCTCCAGAAGAAAAGATTAGTGATAGTATTACTCTATGAAATAAAGACATAGTAAAGACATCACTGTCTTTCTGAGTATAAAAGATCTTAGACAACTTGGAATTGGTATTTTCTATCAATCATTGATATTCTAATAAATCTCTATACAATGTGATAAAAACAATTACACATTTTTACACATTTAGAAATATAAGTATACACAAAATTGTAGTCAGTCAATCCTATGGCATTTTCCTAGTCTCTTATTCTCATTTAATACCCTTTTTTGTTTTCTTGTAAACTAACTATTTACTTGAGAAAGTATAGCAATAACTGAAGTTACATTAGAAGCAGCACGAATCTAAAAGGCAAGAATGACAGGCATTCCAAGCATAGTTTTAGTGGTATCCATTGCTATCCTTATTGTGAAAAATATTTTGATGGTTCTTGGGACCATCATCTAATTCATCCTGTGTATGTAAGTGCATGGTTCTGTTCCTGCCGTGTTTCCTAACTTTTCTGTTGGTAGTCACTTCATTGTTTAATGCTTAAGTCCTTGGTTTCTGCTTAGCTGTGTTATGAATTTCCATTTTTATTTCTTCTTTTGAGATCTTACATAGGGAGCCTACACGATAGATCTGGTTTATTTCACTTATGAGTTTATGTTCATGATACATCCATTTATTTTTTTATTTAATATTTTTATTGTTTAAATTTAACAATGGTTATATTACATATTTTTACCATCAGATCAGTTTAGATTAATACATATAGGTATATAAGATTGATCACACAAACATTAACACATTAAATCAACATTAGATACATCCATTTATATATGAAGTCTTCTAGTTTATCACACTGTATAGCTGAGTAATATTGAATTGTATAAAAATATCACATCTTTTTCAACCATTCTTTCTATCATGGGCATTTTGGTTGTTTCCAAGATTTGGCTATTGCAAATTGTGCTGCTGTAAACATAGGCGTACAGATATCACTATGATATGATGTTTTCAGTTCCTCTAGGAAAATTCCCAGTAGGGTGACAGCTGGGTTGAATGGGATAACAAGTTCTAGTTTCTAAGGAGTCTCTACACTGCTGTTCTCCATAATGTTTGCACCAATCTGCATTCTTACCAGCAGTGGAGAAGGGTTTCTATTTTCCCACAGTCTCTCCAACAGTTTTTGTTGGTTGATTTCTTTATAATAGCCATTCTTTCTGGCGTGAGATGGTATCTAAGTGTTGTTTTGATTTACATTTCATGAATGACTAGGAAAGTGGAGTATTTCCTCATGTATTTATAGGCTTGTTGAAATTCTTTGCCTGAGAAGTGTGTGTTCATCTCAGATGCCCATTTCTGGATTGGGCCTTTGAATTTTGGGGCCGTAAAGGATTTTAGTTCTTTATAAATTCTAAATAGAAGACCTTTGTCTGGATACTTTCTAGTTAAAATCTTTTCAAAATTTGTGGGTTGTCTTTTCACTCTTTTGGTAATTTCTTTTTTTTTTTT
>PVJA010034411.1:0-22556 GCA_004027025.1 Myocastor coypus | reverse complement strand
AGTACAGTGTGTGGGCATGACCCACCTCCCTATTGATGTTGCTTAGAAAAAAAAAAGAGAAAAAAAAAAAGGAAAAGAATATATTTCTCTTTGGACTAAGAGGAAGCAGATACATACACAGTCAAATGTTCTGCAATTGTAGTGGGTCACCAGTGAAGCTTGTGATGTTGGAGGCTATTGAATCTAAGCCTCCTAAAGCTCATCTCACTAATCTAGCTCTGCATTTTATGCATTGTAATTAAGCATTTGTTTTTTCTTGCTGGGTGGTCAAGGGCAAGTCGAAGCAAGACCTATATGACAAAACATTCTTTTTTTTTTTTGTATCTTCCAGGATCAAATCCCCTCAGGATTAAGTTTGGGACCATAGACAGTACTTTGTAGAACTGTTGTTAGTGTCAGCCTTCGGGACGAGTCACGGCCATTGCTTGGCCATTTTGCTTTCTGTGAAAGCCTGAGAGAATGTTTTTCTCTGGGTGACTCTCCTTAGACTAGCATAGCATGTTTTGCCAGGGATCAAACCACAGTCTCTGAGTTTGCCCAAGCTTGTGCTTTAGACCACCATACCACTGTACTATCTCACTGGCCCTAGATAACTTTGATTTCTGGTGAGGTTGACTCTTCCTTAAGTGCTATCTATCAGTGGCACTGGTCTCACATAGTCCAGTTCATCTCTCTTTGAGGACATAATGGATTTGCACATTTCCTCCCTATTTCAAGTTAGTTTTACACATGAAATCTGCTTTGGCCAGTGAAATATGTAGGAAATGACATGTTACTCATGGCCAGTAGTTTTAAACCTCAGTGCACAATTTGCCCTTTTTGCAACTCCTTCCCTGTGTGATCATGAAAGCAGGCATGGAGACCAAGCCTTGGCGATCTGGGGAGGCTGACGCCCAACATTCTCCAGTCACTACAAACTGAGAAACGAGCCTTATGAGACCCCTGAAGCTTAGTGTTGGGTGTTACTGAAACAGAACTGATACTGTGCTGACTAGTATCGTTGCTCTGTACATTTCTATTTGACAATTAAAAAAAATACTGATCAATGTCATTTCACTTTGGGAAAAATACATAACTTGATATTTGTATTGTATGTAACTCTGAAGTAAATGAAAGTGTATGCTTTCAGATCCACTGATTTTCCAATTTGAAAACTATGTCATAATGTATTTTCATTATGTAAAGAAAGCACACTATTGACTCTTAGGAATAAGTGATGAGTTTTTATGAAAGCTAGATTTTTATGGAAATTTCAAGAAAAGAAAAATCACCTCTGAAACTCTGGATTGCTATAATTCTCACTGGTTGTGTGTCCTACCGTCATGTGATTTAGCAGTCAAATTCCTATACTGCTTTGGTGGGCAATGGTGTTTGAAAGTCTTACACAAGATATGTTATGACAATCATACTTCTGCCAGTGAATGAAACATTTTGTATTTCAATCCCAAACAGAAAGTTACTTTCTCAGGGGACAACCCACTTAGGATCCAGGAACCTTCTCTCCCCTAATAAATATATTTTTCTCAAAAAAAAGTTACTTTCTCATGCAAAGGAAAGAGACTAACCTGTCTTTCCCCAGGGTACAGCGGTAAGAATTACACAGGGTGTGGAAAGTCAAGTAGAGTACTAGAGCGAGGAAAGCAGGGGCTCACCAGGTAGCTGGGCGATTAAGTTTCTGAACACACTAGAAGTGCTCCACTATAGAAAGAAGTGACTGATCATTACAAGTAGGATTGAGATTTGGGACCACCCTCTAAATCGAACCCAGAAGTTTATATAATACAAAAGGAAAAGAAACATTCGTCAAAAGACTAAGCATTTTCATCTTTAAAAATTACAGAAGATATCTGGAAAGATAGTTCCATGGCACAAGTGCCTGCCTAGCAAGTGCAAGGTCATGAGTTTGAACCCCAGACCCGCAAAAAATAAGTAAATAAAATTTTAGTGGTTGATACAATGTGTCAACTTGGCTGAATGACTCAGTGGCCTGGTTCCCTGTTGGTGGGAGCCCCACTCTGGGGTACAGTTGGTTCTTCCCTGGAGCATGACTAGGGCCTGCCTAGGATATGATTGGCTTTGTCCTTAGAGCGGGATCAAGGGCCCATCCTGGGGTATGATTGGTTCCACCCTAGGGCGCAATGCGCCCATGTCAAAATGAATGAGCACAAAAAGACTTTTTAAAGGGCTGAAGAAGGAATTGACACTTCGTCGAAGAAGCTTCAGTCTTCCCATTCAGACTGGACTTCATCGTCTGCGCTATAGCGCACCTTTCAGCCTCCAACTTGGATCTTTCGCCATCTGTCACAGACTCTTCAGTGTCCATTACAGACACTTCAGTCTTCTATCGCAGACTCATCAGCCGACAGAGACTTACACGGAGCACTGCAGTGAAGTCCAGACCTCGGGATTGAATTCTTCAGTCTGGAGCGTGCAGACGCCCTGTGCGCACTTCCTCATCTGACTCTGTGGCTGACTCTTGTAAGTCAATCTTATAATTCCTTATAGATTGTATATTTTGTATTAATATCCATTCCTTATATTATATCTATTCTGTTTCTCTAAGTAAAACCCTGACCAATACAAAAATAAAATAAAATAATAACAGATGTCGGCTTTGCCCCCAGGGCACGCTAAAATGGTGATTGAGACTGGGTGTGGTGGTACCTGTAATCCTAGCTCTTGGGAGGCTGAAACCAGGAGGATCACTAGAAGACTGATCTGTGTAGTGAGACCATGTAGACCCTGTACTAAATACACTTTTAAAAAAAGATTAAATAGAAAATAATTATAGCAGAGTTCTCTCCCATGTAGTTTTTTTGTTGGTAAACATAAAATGTGCGTACATGTGTATGAGTATACACATATATGTGCATTTATAATCTAAGTGCAACACAGTCAAAAAAACATTTTTATATCTTTACAAATTTCAAGTATCTGAGTCCTGAGTATTTCTGAATAGGTTGTGAGGATGTCTGGCTTGATAGCTTCCTTACGTGACTATTCCGATGACCAGATGGGGTCAGCACCCATATACCTGCACATTGCTGTGGCTCTATTAGACAACCTGCTGCTTTACAGGCACAGAAGGGCTGTAGCTAAAGCGTGGGTGACTTCTTTCTTTGTTACCAGAATATTTACAATATCCTTGATGAGACAGATATAGGAAAAAAAATCAAATAGAAAAGAAATTATAGTGGAATTAAGCTTTCTTTGTTACCAGAATATTTACAATATCCTTGATGAGACAGATATAGGAAAAAAAATCAAACAGAAAAGAAATTATAGTGGAATTATATCTAGAAGTAAATAAGGGGCATGAATTTAAGTTTTTAATGTCAGCAAACAACTTTTATATATAAGAGAATCACCAGAAGAATGTGTACATAAATGTTTCTAAAACCTTAGTTTGTAAAGCCATTTTTAGTGAGACTTACAAGGGAGCACATACTTTATAAAAATCAGAGTAAAAGCTAAGCCACAGAATTCATGCCTCGTGAATAAGGAGCCCTATTTTGTTTCTATAGCTTTGAGATATAGCAAAATATACTATTGGCAAGATAGCTCAGTGGACTGTCTGCTAGACAAGCTCAGAGACTGGGATTCGATCTCTGGTACCACATGCCCCGTGTTATGATTTATGTCTAGTTGTCCCCCCAAAGCCTCATGAAATCGTGGGGCAAAGACTTCTATAGAATGAGACTTGATTCATAAATCGCTGGGATTATGTGTTTTAGTACTGATGAGATTATGCGCCTGAATACTGCTGGGAATTGTAGGTGTGGCCTGAGGCAGATAGGCTAAGGCAGAGAGCCTGATATAATATAAAGAAAGACAGAGAGACAGACTTGTGCTGTTGCTCTCTGCTCCCCTGGTTGGTCAGTTGCTCTCTCTCCATTGTTGCTGTTCTGCCACCATGAACTGGATGCTCTCTGCCCTGTTCCACTCAGCCTGGGGCCAACCGAATATGGACTGAAATCTCCAGTAACTGTGAGCTAATAAACCTTTCCTTCCTTCATTTTGAGTGTCGGGTATTTGTCCTAGCAATGAGTAAAAAGTAACTAAGACACCCTGCTAGCACTGCCCACTGGTGTGGTGAGCATGACCCAAATCCAGGCATGGTGGCTCACACCTGTAATCCCAGTGCTGGGGTGGCTGAAAACAGAAATATCACTATGAGTCTGAGCTACATAGTAAGACACTGTACCAAATACATAAACTGAGAGATGAGAGAGAGAGAGAGAGAGAAGAATATTAGATTACTTCTTTGCTAGGTTACTGTATGATCACACCTATTGGGCAGTACAGTTGAGGGCAAAGGGAAAGAGACAATAGCTCTACTTTTGCTAAAGAATATAATGAAGAAATAAGAATGCAAATTATTTTCTTCCTCTACACGTATGTAAATAAAATAGGAATAATACCTTTACATCCTGGGGATGGATTTTGAAAGTCATTATATCTTAACAATAATTGCTAAGAATTACTGAGTACCTACAATGTTAGATAATTTTCATGTGATACCTTGTTTAACCATGATAAAAACCTAGCCAAGTCAACTATGGTAGACTCCTGCATGGTGAGTAACAACTAATCACACCTGTCAGAGTCCCTACATAGACTCTGCCAACCCACAATGACCCTGGGTGTATCTCATGATTTTCCTTGGTTAATGGGGTATTAACAAGCATGTTACAAGCAGAATAAATATTTTAATACCACATTTGGCATCTCAAGACTCAGTTGTTGCCATGATAAGCTTAGGCTTATGCTACATTGCTAAGTGAGAGGCTGCATGGAAAGAGACTTTTGAGAATGAAAGACTGCTTTGGACATTCCAACCACATTCCAACTCCCAGCTGAAAGTTGCTGAGTCTTCTGAAAACTACAAGCAAGAACAACTGAAGAACCCCAAGTTGAACCCATCCTATAAAGTAATGAAACTATAATAAATTGCTTTAAACCACTACATTTCAATGTGGCTTGCAATAAGGAGAAAGTTGAAATATGAGGAAGGTAACTCACAATTGACAAATATGTAAATTGTTACTCAGAGAAATTGAGCAACTCTAAACATACCATAAACCCCATGTCTTTACTTTCACTATTTCCTCTTCTCAGTTGTGGGATGCATTTGCAAACTGCTTATTTGGCATGTTTCCTTATCTGTGCAGTCAGCATCCTTATACTCCTAAGATCAAGGCCTTAATGCTGCCCCTTCCTAAGTTTGGTGTTCCTTTCTCCTTTCCACTTCGGGAAATGGAAGCAGCACCCATCCGACTGCTCAGGCCAAAAACCTCTATTTATCATTGATTTATCTCATTCGTACTTCTTCACAAACCTGTCAAGTCCTGTCAGCAGTGCCCTCAAAATGTACCTCTGCATCTAATCCTTATTGTTTATTACTTAGCCTAAATCATTGCTTACCCCTAATATAGCTGTTCTGGCTATATTGTGCTTTGCTTAAACATCAAAATAGCATTTAGGGTAGATGGAAGAAGAAAAATAGCACCAAAGAGAAGGGGAGACAAAGGAAAAATAGGGTGTCACCTTCAGATTAAGGGACTCCCGCTGTCCCCTCCACTTGCTGCAGCACCTTGTTGTCTTCAGCAAATGAAACTGGAGTCTTGCAGGAAATAATCTGCTGTCTCTCTTTCCCTGCTGCTACTGCTGCTTTACTCATTTCTACACAACAATGGCGAGTTTGTGCACCACATCCCCTGCAATCAACTCAGAAATGAGGCTCCACTTTTGACTTGTGGAAGATTCCAACTGGAAAGATCAAAGGTCCTTAGCAATGATTCATTCCTCTGCACACCAAATGCTGCTTTTGATTATGATGATATTTTCCTCAGGAGAGTAGCTCTGGACAGGAGGAGGTTAATTGACTAAGCAAGCCCATGACTTCCAGTAGAGAATGCTCTTTAAAAAGAAAAAAAAAATCCACTAAGATGTGTTAGCCCAATAAATAATTCACTGGACTGCCTATTCAGAGACTAATAGAAAAATATTACAGAATGCCAATGTGCCAGTCAGTCTGAAGTTAGTTAAATGAACACTCTATGCTGACGTCATTTGTAAGACCAAGATTTATACATTAATTATATGTTTTACTCAGGAAAAACATAATACATGGTGACTTCACTTCAAATACTGTTAAAATCTCATGGTCTTGAAAAGGTTGCCTGACATCTTGTAGGCCAGATTCCGGGCTGAATAGACATGTTCCCTGCCACTGAGCGGACAACAGCCAAACACTCAAATGACACTTTAGTTACCCTTGCTGCCCTTACAGAGAAACAGTGCAAGCTGTGATCCTTCGGGGCCTGCTGCAATGCTTCTGACTTCAAGGGCACAGCTGCAGCAGCAAACGCAAAGACAAAGCAGGCCTTGGCAGTGACGCCACGTCACTCCCGCAGCAGCCTCATTTTTACTCAAACAATTTCCTAATTATTTGATATGCTTTTAAAAGATAAAAGGATAATGATAGCGATGATATGCTGGGTCCTATCACACTATGGGATTTGCGCTAAGTGACTTTTCTCATTTAATTCTTAAAACAACCTTTGTGAGGCTTGTATTATTATCCTATTTTTCAGATAGGCATCTAAAGCATAATAAAAAAGAGTAATCATAAATAATAATAGGATAACTAGACATCATGTAGCTCCTGATAAGGTATACTTTGATCAGATAGCTCTGTAGTTACTAAAGGGCATGATCTGAACTCAGTCAGCGCCTAGCTACCCAAATTTAGTGACATTCCAAAAAAATTCCTGAGCTGTACTCCTCAAGTTTACTAAGGACAAAACCAGTAAAGACAGATTAAAGTGACTTTCAGACCAAAGTAATTGAAAGTGAGTTTCAGACCAGAGTGAACAAGCAAACAAGACAACTAAAGGCAGCAGGTGGTATGGATAGTGTTATGGTTTATGTCTAGTTGTCCCCGCAAAGCCTCATGAGTCAGGGGACGGGGACTTCTAGAGTTTGAGACTTGATCCATGATCCCCGGGATTATGGGTTTTAGTACTGATGGGATTATGGGTCTAAGTATTTCTGGGATTATGGGTGTAGCCTAAGGCGGAGGCTGAGGCAGAGAGCCTGAATGTAATATAGAGACAGAGAGACAGACTTGGGCTGTTGCTCTCTGCTCCCCTGTTTGGTCAGCTGCCTCTGTTGTGATTGCTGCTGTTCTGCCTCCATGAACTGGATGCTCTCTGCCCTGTACCATTCAGCCTTAGAGCTGGTTGAATATATACTGAAACCTCCAGTAACTGTGAGCTAAATAAACCTTTCCTTCCTTCATTTTGAGTTTTGGGTATTTGTCCCAGCAATGAGACAGATGGACCAGAAAAAGAGATGTAGGTGGGAAAATTAACGCTTGAAGACTGTCAGTCATACAATGGTGTTTTGTCAGTGTTAGCTTTCTGATTTTGAAGTTTCACTGTGCCATGCTAAAAGGTTAATATTTGAGGACACTGGGTGAAATCAATTAAGCAATTTTGGTGCCATTTTTCTAACTTATTTTTGTATGTAAAAAACTTCCTTTACATTAAAAGTCAAAAAGAAGAAAAAGTGTGGGACTCAGCAGGGAGTTTGGGGTGATGGGGAGGCAATAGCCTATTCAGAATGAAAATGATTCTCTTCTGACAGCTGTGGACACTATTAGAAGTGTGTCCTTCTGGTGGCTGATCCAGAAGGCCAATTTCAGTAGTGTAAAATCCTTGTGACTGAAAGGCCATTGAAGTTGGAGGAAAACAGGGAGGTAATCTGGGGATCCTCCTCTTGAAATAGTGATTGGCATTAAAGAGAAAAAAATAAAGATAGGATGTCTGAGGTAGATCTTTCTCAAGTGGGAAGAGGAACAAGAGATAGAGGGAAGAAGGGAGGGAGACAGGAAAGAAAGTAAAAGGATGAAAACAGAACTGAGATGCAGTACATGTGTCATCACCCTACAAGGACTGTAACCATTCTGTATTACAAATATGAACTAGTGAAAGAACAAAATGTCAACAACAACAACAGATAGTGAGATCAAGGGCATACTAGTTGTACCACCACTACAAAGTCAAGATTAGAGCCCAGATCTTCTGGGTCTGGGGATGCTATTTCTGTGCTACCACTTATGTCTGAAAAAAGACACCTTTGTTACAGATGGAACTGGAACCCAGACTCTATCGGCAATATGACTCTACCCACCTACAAGAAGATCCACTTCTTAAACCTGACAGTAATCCATTTGTTCAGTCGTTCAACAAATGTTTATGGAGTGCTTTCCAATGAGATGTTCTCTGTGAAGGGCCAAAGATCAGCAACTATCAAAAAGAAAATCTTCACCTACTAGTGGATGGACCTGGCTACCTTTACCACTAATAACCTGCACAACTGTAAGTACATTCTGGTACCTCTGTAGGCCTCAGTTTACTCTTCTGTAATACAAAGACAGACTTACTCAGAAGCTGCTCTGAATATTAAATAAGACATAATAGCTAAGCTTTTAGCATAAATATCTGCATATAAATATTGAATAAATATTAAGTTTATTATTGTTATTGTTTTCTCTCCAACCTGGCACTATTTCAGTTATATTATGGGGATATCTGGGTGCATTCAAAAATTCTATAGAATATTTCTAAACGCATTGAAAACTCATACTTAGGGAGGCAGGTTTTCCAACAGAGTAATTTTCCATTTCCCACTCTATTTCTTTGTTATTTTCAAAAGTAGATAGACAATAAAAAGAGGGGCAAGAGAGGCCAGCTGAGGAAATTGGTGCTGAGCAAGGGAGTTAAATGTGAAACAGTGTGCAAGCTATCTGATAGGCTTTATCTAGAGTCAAATAAGTGTGTTAGGGAGTTAGCTGTATTATGGATATAAAATGAATGCCACTTTAGCCAGTCCTTGATTATTTCTGCAAATGGAAAGAATAATGGGTAATTATACAAAAAAAAGCACCATGTTCTGTGGCTGCTTGGAGAAAGCTTCTGGTGTCCTTGCTTTTCCTATATTCTGCATCTATGACCTGTGATCCCTTTGCTGATTTCCTCACTGCCTGGCTTCCCAGACACAGGTTCCCAGGAGCTTCTGCTTTCTTCCTTTACCCATACTTACCATGCCACTCACCAGAGGACCTTAAGTGGAGAATTCATTCCACAAATGTATGCCCAATAAATAAATCCATTTTAAAAATGAAGCTTAATAAAACAATAACAAATGAAGTCCAGTGAAGTGAGGGATCCCTTGATTCACCTAAAATGCTATCTTTCTATAAACAAATGTGTAACAAGTATGTGGAAAATGCTCAGTATCCCTAGTATCAGGGAAATGCAAATGAAAACTACAAAAACTATGTCATCTCACCCCAGTCCATATAGCTACAATCAAAAAGGCAAAAAGTAACAAATATTGTCAATGATGTGGAGAAATGGAAATATTTATACAGTGTTTGTGAGAATGTAAATTAACACATCCCATTATGGAAAATGGCACAGAAAATCTTCAAAAAATCTAGAGACAGAATTACCATATGATCCAGCAACTCCACTGTTGTGTATATATCTAAAAGAAATGAAATCAGTGTATCAACAGAGGCCTGCATTCTTGTACTTATTGTAGCACTTTTCACAATACCAAGATGTGAAAATCAACTTGTGTGTGTCCACATATGAGAATGGATAAAGGGAATGTAGCAGACATACACAATATGGTATTATTTAGCTGTAACAGTAAGTGAAATGCTGCCATGTTGGCAATGTGGATGGAACTGAGGGACATTATGTGCAGTGAACCAATCTAGATACAGGACAAATAGAAAATGCTTTCACTCAAAGGTGGACAGAGAATAATGTTGCTAGCAAAGTAATGAAGAGTATAATGGAGGTCACAAGAGGCTAGGAAAGGTAGGAGAGAGAGGAGGTGGGAGCCAGACGGTGGTCACATAGTGGGTACCAAGATACAGTTACAGACAGAGCAGAAGTTCCAGTGTTCTACAGCATCATAGGGCAACTATAATTTATGGCAACTTACTATATGTTATTGTAAAAAACTAGAAGAAGCCAAAGATTCCTAAAGCAAACAAATAACTAGTCAAAGACATGGAAATGCTGATTATTTTGATTTGCTCATCATATACTCTACTGAATTATCATCAGACCTCATAAATCTATACTAACATGTATCAATTAAAACTTTTAAAATTCTATCTCTACACATGCAGTTGGTTGGGACTGAACAGATTAGGGAGCTCCTTAGTTTTGCATACTTCCCACATAAAAATTTTTAATGAGCAGTGAGGAAATTTAAGGCTTAGATTTTTGTATTCTTCAGTCACATACTCTTTAGAGGAGTCACAATAAATAAATTTATCAGCATACTTTTTTTAGCTATTTGTCTGGGAATAAAATTAGTATATATATATTAACAGAAACGAATCATTTCTAAGTGTCCCAGGTAATTCTATGGGGCAGCTAGAGAACCCATGCCTTGATATTTGCATCACCAGGTACTCAGCGTAGCACATCATGGCACTTGTTTGTCCCAATTCCAAATTCCTGGAGGAAAGTGTCAGTTTAACCCAGCTAGCACCAGGCAGCTACCTCAACTTCAGGCTGGTTGGAAGGCTAGGCAGGATCACACTGCACGAACAGGTTTGCTGGGAACTTCATTGCTGTGATCCCTCAGATGATTCTCAAAGGAAAAGGACAGGAGTTTTTATAAGTTTGCAGGTATAAAAAATATACCCTAACCCTAACCCTAGCCTTGGTTGAGAAACAGAGTTGTTCCTACTTGCTGCAGAATAAAACATCTTGCAAAGATAAAAGCAATGCAGATTTTTTTAAAAAAATCAATTAAATGAAGAGACTTCATGGAACAGAAAAGAGAAGAAAAATCATGTGAAAATTGAGTAAGAGTAGTGTTCCAAATTATGCCATAATGCCCAGAAAAGTGTATTAGATGTACGACCCGAATTGTCCTGTGATCTTTCTTGCAGAAAACACAAGGAAAGGAAAATCAGCATCACATTTGCCAGTATGCACCAGATACTCACGGAAAGGCAGCTTTCTCCAGAAGGAAAAAGGGGATGGGCTGGGACAGCAGCTCTTGGGAGCATGTTTGCTAAGCACTGACCAAGGCCCTTGGCTCAAGACCAAGCACTGTAAAAAGAAACAGAAAGCTTAGGTGGAGACCATAACTTCTTAGTCACTTGGGAAGATTTTTTCTTATGTGCTTTAGTCTGGCATATATTTGACAATCTTCTTGCAGGGAAGGTGGCAAAGAATGCCTATAACAACCTTTGCTGTAACCTGGAGCCAAGTGCAGTGGGCAGGGAAAGTTTAGAGGGCAGAGAGCGCTGTGTGGTCAATGTGGGCTGCCTGTAACCATGGTGCAAGAGAGGATAACATCAGTCAAGTTTTCATGTCCTTTCTTTCAAGGAAGTTCTCTATTTAAAACTTCTTAAAACTTGCAGCTCCCTCCTCTCTCACCGCATCTCTCACCCTAACCATAAACTTTCTGGTGTCAAGGTTGGGTTGTACACTTACACACGAGCTGAGGAATAGAGAGAAACCACACTAGGGTTGGTGTTCTTAACCAAATTCTGAGGAAGTTGCTTGAGATTCTCTGTGGGACTGATAACAGTCCATTCACAGAGGAAAGATGGGCACGTGTGACCTGTGGAGGTGAAATGAAGAGGAAATGGTTCTTGACAGTCAGCCACTTGAGTTCACTTTTCAGAAAACATCCCTGCCTTTCATTCTCTATCTTTAGCCAAATCTATCTGTACAACAGACTTTGTTCTGAGTTTCCTCTTCTCTAACTTAAGCAGTCAATTTTTCTGTTTCTTTGCATTGCAGAGTCTACAAATAAAAACTAAACTAAGAATGTCTATTTTGTTGACACACAACAAGGTAAGAGTGATTCAGTCACAGGCCTTTCAGAGATGATACAGACAGCTGTCTGTACCTTGGATACATTAGAAGGGGTCACCAGCCACAGACTCATAGGCCAGCTTTCTTCTTTCCCCTACAACACTTGACTGGATCCAGTAAGCAACTTCTAGGCTATCCAGAGAGCTGAGAAAGAGGAGTTGAAAAAGGGACATGGGCCTTGAAGTCATATAGGTCTGGATTCTATTAATTCTACTCTGATATGCAACTCAACATCTCTTAGTTTTAATTGGCCAACTCTGAAATGGGAGTCATAATGCCTCCTTTTTGAGGTTAGTGGTGCTATAAAAATTAGTAGCAATGCTGAGTATTAGAAATAGAAACAGTATTAGAATAGTATTAGAAATGTAACTTGGGACTTGACCAATAAATAGAAGATGCTCTGTAAAGGAAGGTGGTCCATCCATCCATCCATCCATCCATCCATCCATCCACTTACTACTTTTATTTCTTTTTCCTGCTCTTTGTCAGGTCTAACCACATCTAGATAAGCAGACAGGGTTTTATGGTTCAGTATTCCCTGATCATTAGAAATTTGGACAATTGGGAAGCAAGAAGGAAACAACTGTCTCCCAGCAAAGGGGTTGAGGGGTCTTGTAGCCACCTTCACTGGGTGATAGCCTTATGGGCCATGTTTTGGCTCTTTGGCATAGATTTGTTAATTTGCTTTCACCATCCTGTAGCTCAGTGCTGGTAACTCTAGTTGCATACATAGGGTCCTTGTGCATCTGCGCTTTGGAAAAAAATGGAGAAAAATATTCTAAGGATTTTCATCTTTGTATTTTGAATGTGTCTGCTCAACCTTCTTAGGATGTTTTCCAACTCTTGCTTACAGTATTAGTTTCTTTTTGGTTATCAAAATAATAAGTGCTCAATTCTAAAGACATAGAAAACACATACAAACTCAAGAAGGAAAAAAAAGCAGTTCCTGCAAATTGCAACATCTAGAGATGAGACCTGCTAACATCTCCCAGCCTTTTATTTTGTACCTAATAAATATGCTTTTTATTTTTCTCAAAAAAAAAAAAATCTAGAGGCCAGGGAGATAGCTCAGTAGAATAAGTGCATGTCTGGTAAGCTTAAGGTCCTGAATTCAATCCCCAGTTTCACACAAACACACACATTAAAAAAAATCTAATGATATATATGGTATATGCTTTCTTCATGCAGCAGCATACTATAAATATCTCCTTCATGCTATTACATACTTGTTTTATTCTTGTTGGAGTCTCTTTTATTTACTCAAAACTACAGTGAACACCAAAGCAGAAAGTCAGAAAGCTTGAATGCCGCCTGTCCAGGTGACTCTGGGCAAATTAGCTCAGTCTTCATCTGGGTGGTGTGCAAATTCCATCCCAAGCTCAAAGGTTTATGGTTCCAAGCAGGGTAGTTATTGTTAAAATGCAAAATAAAGTGGACTGTGAATTTAAAACTACAGATCCTCTGTTCAGCCTAGATTTTTAAGTATCTATATGTATTACTTCTATACAATAAGCAACTGTAGACCATTTTAATTACTTTCAAATAGCTTCCATGGATATTATGTGCAGAAAATATTTCAAGGAGACACAGAATTTTTGTTTTCCTAATTAAAAAAAAGAAACTACTAGGCTGGATGTGTAGTTCAGTATTAAAGCATATACTTAACATATGTGAAGTTCAGAGTTTCATCACACACTTCCAAAATAAAGAATAAAGATTCTGATAAAATTAATACTGCTTTTATTGATCCTATTTCACCATATGAAATCACAAATTCTCATTTTAAATCCTAACATTTCAGGCTGAGGAGATAGCCCAGTGATCTAAGTGCCTGACCCAGGTTTGATCCCTGGTACTGTATGCCATTCAGGGCTGGAGCTCAGGGTGCAGAGATACATAATTAGCATCTCACAAGACAAAGAGCAATGAAACAAAGTCCAGGGGCAGCAGTGGTTTGGGAATTCTAGAAAGCTGAGATTCAAGGGGAAAGATAACAGCTTACACTGAAGGCTTTCCGTTAGCAGTCTCCTCCCTTGTTTGAAACCTTTGTAATTAGTATTTGTGTGAACTAGCATCGGGCAAATGGAGGTCAGAAATTGTAACAATTCTTTACTAAAGTGATTCTGCACCTGAGCGCATTCCTTGACCCCAAATAAAAGTGAGATACTTCTGAGGGTCGGGGCTCACTTTGAGAGAGACAGAATCTCAGTAAGACCTCTGAGCTAAATGCATTGTGTCTTTTCATCGTTTCTTTTGGCACCAACACAGAACATTACAACACAGGGTATGCTGTGCGGACCACCAAAATGGTGTTGCTCACACCTATAATCTCAGTGCTGAGGAGGCTGAGATAAGAGGATCATTACAGGTCTGAGCTGCATAGTGAAGCCCTGTACCAAATACCAAATAAATAAATGATTAAAATAATTCAAAATATTTTCTTTCTTTCTTTCTTTCTTTCTTTCTTTCTTTCTTTCTTTCTTTCTTTCTTTCTTTCTTTCTTTCTTTCTTTCTTAATATTATGGCTAGCTCAGGCTGCCCTGGGGGTGGGGCTAGTGCAGCATGGTCTCTGTGGTCGCCTAAGTTTGCCTAAGCGGGTGCTTTAGACTACTGAGCCATCTCGCCAAGCCCCAAAGATAGTTTAAATTTATAAAAACTTTCAATGACTAGATTGTAGGTAGCTATACAAATCAAAACACAACAAAAATGTAAGTGAAACAACCAAGTAGTAGTGTCAGAAAAAAATGATAAAATAAAAGTATAGAAAGCATCTGTACCTATGCATGTAATCTATCTATCTATCTATCTATCTATCTATCTATCTATCTATCTATCTATCTACCTATCTATCTACTGTGTTCACTGAAAGTAGTTAGTAGTTGTATTTATTTCACATAAGTATTCATGTATAAGATTATAAATCCAAAGGCTAGCTGTATGTGTCATTCTGAGCTTGTCATCAAACCAAGGTTTTCATTTATAAAATGGAAAATCAATGCCATCTATGAGAATTAAACGAAAAAGCAAAAGTCAAAGCAAATCTAAACTGAAATGATATGCAAATATAAAGACAAAAGATGAACTTGATTTCTTCCCATTCATAACAGGAAATCTAAAATGATATCAATTCCCCAAGTGTGACTTTCTTTTTTATTTTTTAACATTTAATACAGGATCTATGGGATACAGGGTCTGCAGGGTCTCGCTACGTAGGTTGGACTCATACTGATCCTCCCGTTTGCAGCCCCAAGTATTATTTTCCTTCACAGAGGCTTCAGGAAGGAGTCCTTGGAGTTCTCCTCTTGGGTTCCCCGTGCTACCTGAGCCAGCCTCAAGGTACAGCTTCTTCCTGGCAACACCGCCTTGAGCCTGTCTCTAGACCTGGATGCAGGATGGTCTAGGGGCATAACTGTGAGTTCCTAAACTTGACTCTCTGACTTCAGCTTTACCAGCTGCCCCTACTCAGCTCCACATTCAACCCAGTTGTAAGTCCCTTTCTTGTTTTCCACATGAGGACAATCAGCATCGCAATCTACTTCATGATTATGTAGCTTATAAGACTAAGGGTTAGGTATGATTAAGAATGGGAGAGGAGGATTTTTATGATACTGAAAAAATCCTCACTCTTGAGTGGATGGTAGCAGGGCAGGGTAGGGAAGGGAGCACAAGGGTCAGGCCCAGGGTGTGGGAGCTGGTGCCATCTGTGTCTGCCCAGCCTCAGTTTTGTTATCTAAATTCTTTTAGATGAAATTCTTATGAAATTCTTTTTGGCAGTACATGCCTGAATTTTAGTATTTTTCTCTTTACTTAGTGATTTATAATTCATATGCATAATGTTGCTTGGCTTTATTCTCAAAGGAATGGTAAGATACAGTATGATAGTTATTAAACTCCCAAAATATGGGATAAAAACATGATGCATGACAGAGCTGAAGTGATTAAAGCATTTTAGTTACTTTCTGTTGGGCCGATCATTTAGTCCATACTCTTTAGCTCACTGCCACTCTTGTTTATTTTCCTTTTTAAAAATGTTTCATTTATTTAATTTATTTGGTACGGGGTCTGGTTACACAGCTCAGACTCGTAGTAATCCTCTTGTCTCAGCTTCCTCAGCACTGGGTTTACAGGTGTGCACCACCATGCCTGGTTTCAGTGGCCAGCACAGCCATAGCCCGGCATGGCATGCTGTACCAGGGATCGAACCCAGCTCCTTGAGCTTGTCAGACAAATGCTTAGACTGCTGAGCTATCTCCCCAGCCCTTTCTTGCTTTTCTTTTTCTTTCTTTCTTTTAGTTTTTTTGTAACAGAAATTGAACCCATGACCTCATGCCTGCCAAGTTCATGCCACTGAGCTACTCCCCAGCCCTCCATCTCAGCTTATATCAATTTACAGGTCACGTGCTGTCTGAGATTGAGCAGCATATCTTGTTTCTTTCTGTATCTGTGTAGTCCAGAACAGTGTTTGGAAGGCAGTAGACGTCTAACAAAGGCTTGCTAAATGGAGAAATGAGTGATTAAATGGATGAATAAAATTAGTGACCATGTGACGTAAATGAACCTTAAATCTATAACAGCTGATGCATGTAGCATGCTTGGGTCATAACAAATGATTTATGGATGCCTGTTTTGCTCACTTTTACTTCCTTTTCTATCTCTGAAATTCTGCACAAAAATTCAAGTACTAAATCGTGACAACTGTCTACTTCAGTTCACTGACTGTAGGAAGATGAAAAGTTTTCAGCCATCCATCAAGGGATTTTAAGTGTACTAAGTCACAGTCAAAGCATTTGACCACCACTAACAATAATTTGACTACTTGGAATGCTTTTGTTTTCCTGTCATGTTTTAGCTGCAATCCAAATTCTCTATAATGAAAATGTTAGCAATAGTATGGACAGTTGAAAGATTAGCACTTGCACCATGATCATCTATATGTCTACTGCTCGGGTTAGAGATTCTGAGCCTGAGCATTACCACATTTTGAGAGAATAAGCACTTTCTTTGCTGTTGGGGGCTGTCCTGTGCATTAGAGGCTATTTAGTAGCATGTCTGCCTTCTGCTCACTGGAATCCAGTTGTACATATTCGTAGCTGTGCCCACAGTCATATCCACATTCCTCCTCCCACTTGAGATGCCCAGATATAGCTTCAAATATTGCCAAATATCCCCTAGGAAATAAAATCACTTCCCTAATCCCATCTGCAGCCATAACTCCAATCAATGGCTAGTATTTCGTCTTGTTTTCTTCATTACACATTTCCCCCTAAATCACTGAAAATCAGTTGCAAATAAACAGGCACTTTAACTCCATGTACTTGAGCAGATATCTCCTAAAAAGGGGGGGGACAGATATCATTCTACATAATTATAATATCATTATACACATAGGGTATTTATAAATCTTCAATTATTATCTAGTTTCCTGTCGATAACCTTCAAATTTGCAAGTACTATTGGTACTCAGCTCTGAAAACAGAAAAAATGTGCTTGCTAATTCTGGCCCTGTGTCTGAAAGACAAATGAATGATTATAAATTGCCTTTCCTATTAAGTTGTGGTAAGGAATTTGATTTCAAATGGCCTCCTTCTTCTTCAATTTCTTGGTTAAATATTCATGACCAATCTATTGTGTAGTTGCATCAAGACATTTGAGTTTGTTAATAATAAAAATAAAGCCATATTAAAAAAGAACTGAGGGGCCTGATGGGATGGCTCAGTGGTCTAAAGCACCTGCTTGGGAAAGCTTGGGCGGCTTCAGGGACAGCGGTTCAATCCCCAGCACCACGTGCTGCGCCAGCCCTGTCCTCGGGGCGGGCTGAGCCAGCCATAAAAATGAGTGAATAAACAAAGGTTCTGAAACAAGAATAAAAATAATAAATAAAATAAAAAATACTAAAAAAAAAAAAAAAAAAAAGAACTGAGCAAATGGTCTAGCTGAGTATAGACTTGGTGCTTTTAGTTTCTAGATGTTTCTATTTTATCTATCATTCCCCTAGGATCTCTTTTATATCTGAATAGTCTTAACAGCTGGTCACTAGCCTGCAATCAATTCTTAGCAGATTCTTCAATCTCCTCTTTTCTCCACTCTCATTTAGTTGTAATTTTAAAGTTATGGCTGTGAGAAAACTGATCAGCTTTCCCACTTATGCCAAGGATCCCAAAATTTTCTGTGGAAGAACCATAGGAAGATATCAGCATAATGCCTGGTCTCCATATCTTGCTGAGCTTTTGCATCATAGAGATTGAATGTCTCCCTTATCTAACCATCTCAGTGGCCATTTCATAGACCTCTGGCCTCTGCACACTCTCATTAGGTAACCTCACTTCCTACTCACCCAAGCTCATAGAATTCTCTGATAAGAAAGCCATGCAATACTTCAAGTCAGGCAACTTCCAGCTATGCAACCCATCAACTTACCTGTATTTTAATCTTTCCTCTAATTTCTGCCTTAAGAGGTTGTCTCTACTTTTGCCTAAGACTCAAGCTTCTTGCTGTGTTAGGGAGCCTTTCTCTTTGTCAATCTCCTCAGCCTTGGTCTTTGCATTAAATATTCCTCTTCCTTCTGTTTTTCTAAGTCATTTCCTGGTTATTCATCTACCTAAACATAGTCAAGTCTCTCAACTGTGAAAGAACACTTCCTTTATTTCACTCTTCAACTATATCCTGATATCATGCATCCTCTTAACAGATAGATGTGCATATATTTGTGGAGAAAAAGTTCACAGATTTCATCATACTCTTACCCTTTCAGCCTCAGTAAAGATTAAAACCCTCTTCTTTACACACTTTTCCTGGGAAATCTGGTCCATTCATAACTTTAGTTATCCACTATACACTCTGACTCTTGCTAAGTCTTCTGAGTTTTCTGTTTCCTGGTTTACCAAATGTACAGTCATCCAAACACAGGAGGGCCAGGCAGAATTTGTCACTTTGCCCCACCTTTACACTCCTACTTGTTCCATATCTTAATGAGTGACACACCCTTTCTCATGGCTCAAGGCCAGGACCAGGATGCACTGCAGATAGTTCTTCCTCTTACTCTCCTTGGGCAATCATGACCTAGTACTCCCAGAGGCCTGCTTTCTAACTGTGCCTCAGCTCTACATGCTGTATTCCCCGTCATCAACAGTTATATCCTGGCACCCTGGGTGACTGTGACAGCACCATAACCAACATCTCTGTTCCAGTCCCACTCCACTGTAGTTCATTCACCATGATGAAACCATTATAACTTCTCTAACATGCAAATCTACCAATTCCACTGGCATAAGGCCCTGGGGCTTTCCCTAAAACATATTTCTTCATTGATAGTAAAATATTCTACACTATGATGGGCCAAAATGCTTCTGTAAACAATGAAAGCTTCATGTGGCTTATATAGCATTTAACTTTTGTAGGGTTAATATGTATTCATTGCAGAAAATTAAAAATCTATATTCATATACTATACATGCATGCTTATATAATATATGCATATGAGATTTGGCTAAAATTGTACATAATCTATATGAGTTTATAAAATACATCATCCTATACTTTTTGTTTTTAAGAAAACATTTACTTTCTTGTTGAAAATTTGAACAAATAATATAATAACAACTGAGATTACATATGTCCAAGATAATTAAGATAGTCATAAACTAAGAAACCATCATGAATTCCCATAGAGACTGTTTTTTAACTTTACTGAAAACTTCTTGCAACCTTCCAACTACCCTCCTTACTACTGTGGTAAATTTCATATGACATAAAATTCGCTATTTTAGCCATTTTAAGTGCATCACTCTGTGGCACCCAGAGCACTCATGAAGCTGAGTGACCACCACTGCTATTCATTTCTAGAACATTCTCATTATCCCAACCAGAAAATGGTATCCATGAAAACTTACTCATTCTGAGAGTAATGAGTTTAAGTGAGGAAGAAAATAGTTACGCTATAGATGTGCAATGCTTGACTTGTCTGTTGAAACTCTCTTAAATTGATTATTTTAATCATACATTATAAAAATTATTTTAAATAAAATCTTTAAGTTTTATGAGACAAAAAAGCTCCAAAGCTCTCATTCTCCCCTTCCTTCCAACCTCTAGTAATCCATACTAGCAAATACTGTTTTGTGATTTGTTCTTTCACTTAATTTTCTAATATCTTTAACTATTCTCCCCAAAAAAATGTAATGATTACAAAGATTCTGCTGACTACACCCTACTCTGGTTATTTAACACAAATCTCTGTTTTGGTTATCTAGATTAAATTTAAATTCAATTAAAATGATTTTTTTAACCTAAGAAACAACACTGAATTGAATTTTTCCACCTTCTTGTGTTTTTTGGCTTTGGTTTTGTGATGTTTTTCTTTTCAAACCTAGTGAGAATTCAAAATTGATCTCTGCACTAGCAGTGAGTAAACAGAGCTCAGAGAAGTTATGGTTTTTCTAATATCTCAAGAGGAGGAAAAGACTAGACTAGAATGAGGACCCAGGGCTTGTAACTCCATAGCTCTGTTTCACTTCCCTATTTCAATCATTCTCATTTTATCTCAGCTTAGCAGCAGACAGCAGATGGGACAGAATACAGGATCAGAGGATAAGAAGCACTATGGAACGACAACCCCCGAGCTGCAAAGTCTGGGTGAGGCAAAAAGACTACAGACGTTAGACACAGGTAGGCAACTTGTTCAAGGCTGTGACTTACAAGCCAAGCCAAGATATTATAAGGCAAAGTCAAACCAGGGATGCACACAGTTCCATAAGATTAAAAAAGCTAGTGCTGAAAGGTGGGCCATATCCCACTTGCTGGTGTCCCCAAAAACCCTTCCATGAGAAGAACTCACTAACGTGAAACGTGAAATTCCCAAACTTTGCAGTGCCCTTGTATATATTTATTAGTTTAATAGGAAATACATTATAGTAATCACATGTGGGGGACTGCTTTGAATAGGACTAATGAGATACACACATTTAACCACATAGTGTTGATTAGGCTACTACTGTTAAAACTCCAATCTTTCTTACTTTTTGGTAAAAATGTGATCTTGATTGAAAGCAACTCAGAAAACAATCTTTAATCTTAAAAAGTAACACTGGCCCATCCCTGCCTGCTGTGCTGACCACAACTCTGGAGAGCGCTGAGATGGGCATGATGGCATACACCTGGAATCCTAGCACTTAGGAGGCTGAAAACAGGAAGAATTATTAAGAGTCCGATCTGTGTAGTGAAGTGCTGTAGACCTTGTACTAAAATACATAAAAAACATTGATTAATTATTTACTTGTCTTTTTCAGACAGGGTCTCGCTGTGTAGTTCAGGCTAGCCTTGATCTCACTTTGTAGCCCAGGCTAGCCTCTGACTCACAATGATCCTCCTGACTCAGCTTCCTGAGTTCTGGGATCATAGCAGTGTGCCATTATTACTTTATAAATGCAACTATTTCATAGGAAAACATCTTAAGTCCATACATAGCAGAAAGATAACAAAAAGGATTGTTTAAGGCAAATTGTTTCTAAACTTTCAGTCAGTTAATGCTGACTTTACTCATTTAACCACTTATCATTTCTATAAGTTTTATTAATTTGAATTTGCCCAAAAGAGTCTAGAGTGAGGTGCAATGAGCCAGCAGCAATTCTACACTAGTGAGAGGATTGGACTCATATTTTTGCACAAAATATTTCTGTATAAGTATTTTTTAGCACCATTATTCATAATAGAAAAAATGGAAATATTCCAAATGACTATTATCTGATGAATGACTCAGTAAAACATGATATATGTACACAACAGAATGTATTCACCCATAAAGGAAAAGGACTGAGAAATGCTGCCCCACAGACCTTGAAAATATCAGGCTAAATAATAGGAGCTGACCCCCAAAGTCACATACATATTCAACTAATGTGTATGTACAGAAGAGGTCAATCCACTGGTTTATGCATAAAAATTTGGTCCCTAAATACAGAAAATGGGTTCCAGGTTTCCTGGAGTAATGAGTGGGAGTAGGTTTTAGATAAGTCATTCTTGTATTTAGCACTACAAATTTTCAAGTTTTGAGCTAGAATTTTTAATCCTTGTTTTAAATTTCTCCCACTGTGAGTGGAAATAATAAGGTCAGATGACTGTGGAGATTAAATTGAACAATATAATAAAGCACCTGACACAAGGACAGACTTAGTTAATGGTAGTTATTATAACTATTAGTCATCTCAGTGATTATGGTTCTAGAGAAAGGGCATATGGTGAAGTGAAGCACAGCATAAGAGACACAAAGTCTGCAACACTGAAGAATGGACACAGACTGTTGGTGCAGAGACCATGTCTTTATTAATAATTTGATCAGTATGAGCCTTTGAGGCCCACTTTAATTGAATTCCAGCTAGCAATAGAGTAAAATCTATTTTAGAAAAAACTGTGTACAAAAAATGAAAAATCCACATGAAGAATGGAAAGGACAATAAAGTTTATGTCTAAAAGTTTGCATAGGGATTTTGTGGACTTTAAGAATGAAACATTAGTGCCAGGCGTGGTGGCGCACGCCTGTAATCCCAGCACTCGGGAGGCTGAGGCAGGAGGATCGGTGTGAGTTCGAGACCAGCCTGGGCTACAAAAGTGAGCTCAAGGCCAGCCTGAACTGCATAGTGA
>PVJA010034410.1:0-22577 GCA_004027025.1 Myocastor coypus | reverse complement strand
GTGATGCTGGATGATGCTGGGTGATGCTGGGTGATGCTGGGTGTTCTGAGGGTGTTTGAGCATCTGGCCTCAGGAATATGTAGAGCATAGGCCACAGGGCAGCTGACCAGTTTCTCTCTGGCCAAAGGGCCAGGCTGGCCCAGCTCACTGGCTAGGGACACTAGCCACTAGGGACAAGAGCTATAAGGCCAGCACTATAAGGGACAAGAGCTATAAGGCCAGCAGTATAAGGGACACAACTATAAGGGACAAGAGCTATAAGGCCAGCACTATAAGGGACACAACTATAAGGGATAGAGCTATAACACCACTGGAGAAGCCAGTCTGCCTGCTTGGAGCAAACTGGAGGGGCTCCCGGGAGCAGAGTGCCTATATGTACTCACTGTGCAATGCTGCCCTGCGGGAGAGTGGTACCACTAAGCTGGCTGCTGCTCTTGTCATCTTCCCTGCTTTATAAAGAGGCTGACAAGTCCCACACCTTGCCCCTTGTCCCTGTGGTTAAGTCCTCTATGACTGAGAATTTCCATTAAAACTTTTCCAAGACCCCTCCCTTCTCAGCCCTGTGCGTTCAGAGGTCAGCATTGCCGAGCAAGGTTTCTTTCCCAGTGGATCTGTCTGGGGATAGGTGAAGGAAAGGGACAGTTGGGGGCTTGGTAGCTGGGTGGCACTGAGCCCCTTCCACAGAGCACATCATGGGGCAGATACTGCATCCAGCAGTTCCCTACCTCGGGGGAAACTTGGCTGCCTGGCCTTGGGCTTTTGTGCTGTATGGCAAGCACCCATGGAATGTTAGATGTAGTCAGTGTTTGTGTACCAACTCCACAGGCTTCCTGGAGGAGAAGAGCCTTCTCTACTATCTGAAGAATGGCTCTGCCCAACTTGACAGGGCTAAGCTGTCCCTGAACCTGTGATCCAGGGGTACAGAACTGGCTCTAGGGTAGAGGAAACGAGGAGGAGGAGGGAGGGAGGGAGGAAGGCGAGCCCATGGGGAGTGGCCTGCCTTTCAAGTTCTGCTAGAACAACATACTTCACCCCTACCTTGTCCTACCTTATCTCCCACAACCTCTCGGCTCCTTCCTCTTGTGCTGTCCCTGTGCTATCCTGCACGCCATGGCTGTCCTCTTCCCACTTCTTCCTGGAATCTTCTCTTCCCCACACCTCACCAAGACCTCTGTGGCCTCAGGATCTGGAATCTGGCTGAGGGGGTGCCACTGCTCCATGGTGGGGCTGTGGGTGTAAAGGCAGGGTGAGCGTGTGCCTGAGTGTGTATGCATGTGTGTCTGTGTGTGTGCACGTGTGTGTGTCTGTGTGTGGTGAGTATGTGTGTGTGTGCTGAGGCATATGAGGGGAGTGGCCACGGGGTCCAGGGGTGATGGGAATTTGGAGCGACCAAAGTCCTGCAAGGCTTTTTCCAGCTTATAAACTGAAGGGCCTGAAGGGGACCAGGCTGGGCTTTGTCACTAGTGAGGAGAACAGTAGGATACACATTGGGGCCCAGCAGGGTCTGCAGCAAGCCGGAAAGCTCAGGCGCTGTCTACAGCAACAGCAGCTTGGTGGGCCTGCGTGTGGATCCACAGTCTTGCTATCTTAGTTGTTTAGGGAAATCTAGAAGTTTATATTGCCTATAAAACATTTTACGAACATTGCACCATATGGGTCTGGGCTCTGGGGCACCAGTCTGAGGTCTCTGGTCAAGGCGGGAGCCACAGGTTTATGAGTACAGGGGCTCATAATGCGAGTAGCCCCAAGCTCAAGGGTTTCAGCGTCCTGGGCATCCCTGGGCCTCCTGTACTTCCTGAGGAGGGGCAGGGTGTTCAGAGGATGGCAGACATGAGGGAGGCCAGGGGAGATTCCTCGACGTGGTGGGGGGCGCTGGAGTGAACGGTGCAGAGCTCACCCTCGTGCAGTGAGAAGAGTGTGGGACTGGGAATCCAAAGCCCGGAGTTTAGGGGGCTGAACCCAGGCTTAGGGGCACAGAGGTGGGTGAGTCACACTTCCTGTCCACAGGCTTCACTGGCAGAAGCAGACCTACAAAGGTATCCTCCTCCTCAGGCTTTAGCCATCCTAGTGTCACACTGCACTCCAAGCAGGAGGCAACTGGGCAGTCCAGCCTGGGTGGGGCGAGGCTTGGCAGTGAGGAAGGAGAGGGACCCTGAGCTCGGCGTATGGTAGTTCCTGGAGCAGCAGTGTAGACAGAGGCCCATTGGAGTCATTTTGGGTCTCGAGCCATTGAGGCAACTGAGGCAGAGTCTCTGCCATGAGCCTGTGTGGAATGGGGGCGTGGCAGAGGAGAATGCTGGTGACAGATGCTGGAGTCAGATCGAGAGTGGCTTCAGTTCACAACTGAAATCATGGGGTGAAGGAGGCAGAAAAAACTGCAACATGCTTATGCATTGATGCTTTTATTTGTCAAGTACACAGGGAGCCCAGGGATCTGGCAATGAGTAAAGCAGGTCACTCCTACCCTCAGGGAGTTGTGATTGGAGTTGGCGGTGGGCTGGAAGAACGGGAGAATCCACTAGTGTGTCCACAGCTGTGACCAGAGCAGAAAGGAGTGAGACCAGTGTGTAGACAGAGAGCTGGGTAAGAGGAGGGTGGGGAGACACAGGAGGCTGGGACAGCCTCGGGACTCTACAGACACGAGTTTGGACCTCATGCCAGGTGCCCCAAAGCTATTAAACACCTTGAGTCTGGCCAAGACCTGGCCTCTTCTTGGGAAGCACAAGCTGTGTCTTTGCCCATAGGTTTTTGTTTAAAATTTATGTATTGGTACAGGGTCTTGCTACACAACTTGGACTCAGCGATTCTCCTGTTTCAGCCTCCCCAGCCCTGGGATTACAGGCATGTGCCATAGTGTCTGGTTTTGGTGGCCAGGTTGGTGGGGTAGGGGTGGGGCTGGCAAGGCATGCAGCATGGGGGATCAAACCGGGTCCTCGTGCTTGCCAGGCAGGTGCTTAGATCGCTGTCTTTTCTCCCTGGCTCTGCCCTGAGGTTTTGAGTTTCTGGTCTGTGCAGTGGACAGGTTGGCTGGAGCCTGACAGGCCTCCAGGACTCCTGCAATCCCCATCTGACGCCCTAGCTGGTCATGAGAGTCAATGACGACATCATGCATGCTATGTCTCGTCCCCCAGGCCTTCCAGCTGCCTTCTCAAGCTCCCTCTGGCCTCATGGCTGCTTTTGGCCTTTGCTGGGAGCCTCAGGAGAGTGACTCACACCCATAGGTCTTCCTGACGACTAGGGTAGCTTAGAGGGCTGTGGAGAATTGGATCTGGAGCATAGCTCACTCACACAGTTGAAAGATTGATTCCCAAGCAGTGTGTTCTTGAGAGATGATGGAGCTGTTAAGCCACGTGGTGTCCTGGGAAGGAAGTGAGGTCAGTGGGTGTGGCCTCCTGGTGGAAGTGAGGTCACTGGGTGTGGCCTCCTGGAAGGAAGTGATTGGGGGGCAAGTCCCTGAAGGATATTGAAATTCTGGCTGCTCCCTGTTGTTCTCTTTGCTTCCCACAGCTGGGGATGGAGGGCTAGGCCTCCCCTGCCTTGTGCCCACACCAAGAATTCTGTGCTCCCACAGGCTCAAAGCTACAGGGCCAGCAAGCACCACTCAAACCTTTGAAACCTTGAGCCAATAGAAACCTTCCCTCCTCTTAAGTTGATCTCAGGTATTATGTCACAGTAACAGAAAGCTGACCAGCACTGGACAAAGAGCCTGGGTTGTGGCTATGGGCCTGGGGCCCTGCCAGCACCAGCCCCAAGGCTCACACTGTCTGGCCCTGATGGGTATGAGCAGCCTGGTGGCTTCTCGTCTTGGCTGTCATTATCTTGTTGTGTGGCAGCAGGCAAGCCATCCAACCCCTCTTGGCCTCAGTTTTCCTCTTGTGGTTGTTCTAGAGGAACGCAGTACTTTTACTACCAGTGTAGAGCTTTCCTCTTCTCTGG
Source organism: Myocastor coypus (assembly GCA_004027025.1). Taxonomy (NCBI): domain Eukaryota; kingdom Metazoa; phylum Chordata; class Mammalia; order Rodentia; family Myocastoridae; genus Myocastor; species Myocastor coypus. The sequence continues at coordinate 18,641 of PVJA010034410.1, read as the reverse complement.
GAAGGATACGCAGGCTATTCTGATACACAATGCAGAGCACTGTGGAGTTGCTCAGCTCTCAGTGATGGGCGGGGACAGGGGACCTGTCTGTTCACCTTGTCTGCTGCAGAGAGCCGGGGGCGGGTGAGGCTGAGTGGCTTCCTGGTTCTTGGACATTTTGCAGGGTTGGTGCTGGTAGGGATTTCTGTGACTGTTTTACGGCTGAGAATGTTGGCACCTCATACCCCGACTGAAAGGGGAGGCCGGGAGACCATGGCTGAGCTGTTGTGGTCCCCTGGCAGCTATCCTTCTGCTCCCAGGCCAGGGCATCCAGTCTAGAGGGACCTCTGGGAATTGGGAAAAGTCTCTGCACGTGGATGTGCGCGCACTGCGGTGATGGGGGGATGTTCTCGGTCCTCCTCCTCACCCACCCTGGGGGCCTTGCTGTCTCCCATACCCCTGATGGAATGCAGAAGGGGAAGGCACTACAGCGGGGCCAAGAGCGGCCCCGACCAAGGCAACATCTTGAATTGTTTTGCAAACATGTTGATTCCACCCAAGCCCGGCACACATCTTGTTCCCAGCAGCACCCGCTCCCTGGCTGTGTGGCCCATATGTTCCCCGGCCAATGAGCTCCATCTGAGTGGCTGCATTTGCAATTAGCTCATCAGGGTGCTGTGCTCTAATAGTCCTTTGATGTCCAGCCGGCCTCCTCAGCCTGCATGTTGCTGTCCCTTTGAAGCAGGACATCGTGTGTTGCCAGAAGTGATTGAAACGCCCTGGGAGAACAGAGTGGTTTAATTTCCCCTCCAATACAGGGCTGGGGAAGTTGAACTAGGCTCCCCAACGCCCAGCTGGCCCTGCTCACCTCAGGATGCCCACCTCGGAGGCCTGGCATGGATGCAGGCTTGACCTCTATCAGGTGACAGCCCCAAGCCGCCTGGCACCTGTTGGCCCCTGTGTCCCTGACCTTCTTCCCTGGCTACCTTTAGCCTTGTTCCTGACCTGAGCTCCTGAGCCACCTCTTACCCCGACTTGCTATGTCCTCTGGCTCGGACCTGGCATTGACTGTGGCCCGGCCCTGACTCTCTCCTGGACACTTGTGCTTTTAGAGCTTTCAGCTCAGCCTGGGCATCTCACGGTGGCCCCATCCATTGGTGTCTGGGGAGCACCCGCAGGGTCAGCCAGGAACTAAGGCCGAGCTTGGCCTGGATCGCACCTGGCATGGGGTCATGGTCATCCGCAGTATCCGAGTCCTGCAGCCTCCTGTCCCTGGAATCTCAGTGAGTGTCGCCCCCTCATGTCTCTGATGCAGCTGCCTTGTGCTTCACCCACCTGAGGTCCCCTGGGGGTGTCGGTGTCTGGCAGGCTGCTGTTTGGGCTCCCACCGGATGCTGGATGTCCCATGGTGAACAGCTCCCTCTCTGCTCCTATGGGGGAGGAGACAGCAGCAAGACAGACCCCTGGAAAGGACGCCAAAGAGATCAAGACTAGGATGAAAATATACTGGGGTGAGAGGACAGGAAGTGGCCAGGCACCGCTTTAGGTAGGGTGGTCTAGAGGAGCTTCTCTGGCAGTGGGACCCTGAAGCAGAGGCTCAGATGATGAGGAAAAGCGAGCCCCACAGAGTTCCAGAGGGAGCGCATTCCTGAAGGACAAGACAGGTGAAAGCCATGACCATCAAGAGTTCAGGATGGCTTAGGGTAGCAAGGAAGAGGGGCGAGGAGGGGATGGAGAGGGGAGGCAGGTGGGGCGGGTCAGCACCTGCTGTGTGTGGACAGGAGACTCAGCGGAGGGGCCTTGAACGGTGAAGCGGTGCCATGGGACCTATGCTTTTTTTATTTTTTTTGGTCTTTTTTTTGAAACAGGGTCTCACGATGTGGCACAGGCTGGCCTTGGACTCATGAAGATTATCCTGCCCTGGCCTGGGAGTTCGGGAACTGTGCACATTTGGGAGAGCATACTGATTGCGCTGACAAAGAGTTGGTGCAGTAGCAGCAGCAATGGGCAGCAGTGATGGTGCTGGAGAGGGACAGCTAGGGCAGTTTCTTCTCTAAGCCTTTGTTGTCCCATCTGCAGAGGGGTGACACTCGTACTGGCTTCCCGGGCTGGGATGAGAAACGTGCACGAGAGAAAGTGGGGGTGCTTTGTCCAGCATGTGCTATGCCCTGGGCTCAGGCCCCGTGCTGCAGAAACCAAACCAAACTGAAGCCTACGATATGAAGTGCTGTGGAGAAGGATGGTGTGATGGAGGTGCTGCCTTCTGGTGGTCCCCGGGAGCCAGAGCGGAGAGCAGCGGGTGGTCCTGCAGTGGGGACCACCATTCTGCAGGCCCACCTTTGCCCTTGGCCCAGACGCAGGCAGGCTTTCGCCTTTGAGGCTTTCACACTCTGTCCCTGAATTTCCCTTCATCCTACGTTTGGAAAGGTCCACTGGCCAGGCCAGATTGCCTGCAAGGCTGCTTAGAACAGACCTGGGAGCCAGAGGGTGGAGAGCGTGTACACCTGCTGGAGAGCACCACCCCAGCCTGTCACCCCCAGGCCGTGCCCTGGTCTGGGCTGGCTGGAGGCCCAGTGGGCATTTGCGGTGGCTACACTGAACTGGGGGCCGCCACCGGCACTGGCAGCTCTTTGCTTCTTTAGTATTTTCTTGTTTGAAGCTTGTGGTTTGCAGATAAATCTGTGAGCTGTTGGTGAGGGTGGGGTGTCTGACGGTGTCAGAGTTGCCGTGGGTGGGACTTTCAGCCGCTCCTTGGAGGTGATGATGCTGGGCTTTGTGATTCAGGCGAATCTCGTCTCTTGTTGGCCGGGATGTCACCCCGTCAGCATGGAAGCAGGGTCTCTCACCTGGGCTGCCGGGATGCCAAAGCTTAGCCCCACAGGGCCTATCGTGTCTGGGTTTGGCCACAGCGGCCCAGCAGCTGGCAGTTGGGAATAAGCCATTCATGGCCTGGTTGGCCCAAGAGTGAGCAGCGCTTGACGAAGTCTGGACCTTGGAGGGCCAGGTGCCTCCATGCTGGTGAGTGCCTTAGAAAGTTAATGGCTTCCAGTGAGCCCCAGACACAGCCTTCCTGGTCCTCCCAGGGGAAACGGAGGCTCCAGATTCAAGAGGATGAAGAGGGACTGCAGCCCTCCTGGCAACTGTGGCCTTGAGCGAGACCCTTCTGGAGTTGACCTGCAGCTGACTAGTCTTCAGGCCTCTTCTCGCGGAGGGCACAGGATCTGGCACCCAGAGAGTCTCAGAGAGCAGTAGGCAGAGAGGACAAGCTTCAGCTTCCTGAAAGCTGTGTGCCTAGGGGCAATGTACTTACCCTGTGTGAGCCCCTTCTGCAAAATGGGTATAAACATAGCATATGCGGCTATACTGCAAATCCTGCAGCACAGTGACAGTCTTTGGCCCGTGTTGGCTACTCATTCTGCAAGGCTCTAAACCTGTGCCTATGTACAAGCACACAAGAAAAACACGCACTGAACCCAGTGCCAAGAACTGGGGCTGCTTCTTGCCGCACGGCAGGCAGGTCCTGGCCAGGCTGACCTTTGGGGATGCTGAGCTGCACAGTGTCCTGTCTTGGTTCCTGGCTGTGACAGGGTGGAAGCCAGCTGGCTTCTGGCTCCTGAGCGAGTGGTCCTCTCTGGGCAGTGATAACAGAGCACAACTAACACAGCCGCTGGGGGTGACCTCTGATGCCCTGGTAATAGCTCAGCCTTATAATTATGGACCAGCTAGGCCATTTCAAGCTCCCTATTAAATCATAGTTGGACCCAGAGGCAGGGAGAAGGTGGGTGCTGTTGCCAAATGCCAATGGGGGGCTGGAAAAAGCAGCAACCCGGGATGCCCTCAGGAGCCCCGGGTGGGGTGAGGCAGAGGAAAAGGACTGGGTTAGAAAATGAGCCTCGTACGGGGTGGCAGCCCTGCCAGCCTCTGGCACACAGATGCTGGGCTGGGGTAGGCCTGGCAGCCCATGACCTGGCTTGGCTCATGAGAAATGTAGTGGACCCCAGCTCCATCTGGGAAGTAGCACTAGCTGCACTGGGCCCTGTCTGCTCCTCCACTAGGTTGCTAAGGGTGCCAGTCCCAGCCCAGCTGTTTCTGGAGGCACTGGCCCCTTCCGAGTTCCTGCCACGGTCAAACACAGGAAGAGCTGTACTCTAGTACAACAAGGACAGTGCTCTGTGTCCCTGTCCCTGGAAAGGGTGAGCCCAGGCATGGACCCCTAGGCCTATGCCAGCTAAAGTTGTTGGGACAATGGATCCTTTCCTGATAGCTAGGGCATCTACTTTGCAAATTCTCTCTCTCTCTCTCTCTCTCTCTCTCTCTCTCTCTCTCTCTCTCCTCTATCTCTCTATCTCTATCTATCTATCTATCTATCTATCTATCTATCTATATTTTTTTTGAGACAGTGTCTCGCTATGTAGTGCAGACTGGCCTTGAACTCACTTTGGAGCCCAGGTTGGCCTCATGTTTGTTATCCTCCTGCCTCAGTATCCTGAGAGTTGGGATTGCAGGGATGCATCACCACACGAGGCACTGGCCACCCGCGTTAGAAGCTCTTCCTGAAGTCTCTCTTCTTCCTTTCTCCTTAGCCTTACCCCAGGTAGGTGGGAACTCCAGGTGCCGGGCTAGAACCTCACGCCACCCAGTGTGTGAATGCTGTGGCTACCTGATCACTTGACCCCCCACATGTCTGCAGACAGAGGGGAGAACGGGGCGTGATGAGGGCGGGGGGCTCACCCACAGCCACGATGATCCTCTGTGGCACAGGTCAGGCTTACCTCCTTCGGTTCCACTGGGCCACATAGTCCTCTAGTCTGTTGGGAAGGGATGGGAACCCAGCGGAGGCCCAGGCGCTTGACAATGGGACGCGTGGGGAGCGCCGCCCCAGCCCCTGCTGCGCACCCGTCGGTCACCACAGCGGCTCTGGGGAGCTCTGTGGCGGTGCCCTCAGCAATCTCCACCCGCACCTGAGCCTTTGGCTCAGACTCCCGGGAGGGGGCCTGGGGTTGTCAACTCTCCATCCTGCAGTGCTGTCCTGGAGGCTGGAAACAATGTTCCTGCCCCCTGGGCAGCAGGAGGGCTCTGAGATCAGCAGGCCACATGATAGGACCTCCTGGTGGAGGTGTGTTTGAGCTCCAGGTGCTCGGGCAAGGTCTCTGCCCAGCTCTGACTCTGCAAAGTTGGCGCTAGAGGCCCGCCATGGTACCTGCCTCTTGTACCGTATGCGGCTGCACTGGTGCTTCAGGCCCCATCTGAGGCTTCCTCTCCCAGCCTTCCTTGTGGATGGAGATATTGGGGATCAGAGAGCGGAGTACACTTGCAAAAGAACACACAGCGGTTCAGTGCTTTCAAAATGACAAAAAATAATCCCACCAGGGGTGCCAGGTGCCGTGCATAAGAGTGGAGTATCTTACAGGGGAGGGGCACTGCCTGGGGAGGGGCTGCCACCTCCCACAGTGGCAGGGGTGGGTGGTTAGTGGGCAGCAATTGGCTGCCGCTGGTGTACATGGCAGTGAACATCTGACCCCATTGGCTACACAGGGCCCCTGAGGGTGTGTCCCCCCCCAACACTGGGCCAGCAATGTGGGGCGCTGTCTTCATCTGTCAAGTGTACCCCTGGAGGGGAGATCATCGAGTGGCTCTGTTGTGCTTGGAGGGTGCCTTTGTGGGCAGTTAACATGGCTGGAGGAGTTGGGAGCTGCCCCGGTGCCCCTAGGAACCCCAGCCACTGTCCTGCACGGAGGCCCCAGGGTGGGGGACAGAGAACGGGCAGAGGGAACCTACCAAGTAGTGGAAGAGAACTCAGGACGTGGGTTCTGATTTGGAGCTGGACAGCACTGTGCTCCTTGAGGGCGTTCCTGAGCATGAGCCCCTGCTGGGCCTGTGGCTACCCCTTGCAGGAGGCTGTCACCCGCCTCTGTGATGCAAAGAGGGACACAGCTCACCGTGGGCACTCAGGCATCAAGTGGATGCTGCTTCCCAATTATGGTGCAGCATGCCCATTTCACAGATCGAGGAAACTGAGGCCCTGGAGAAATGACTCTCAGTGGGTTGCCTCTCTTCCTGTTCTTCCACCCCCTCACCCCCACCCCCACCCCACTCTGCTGCTACTACCTCCTCCCGTAAGATACCAGCCTCAGCTCCAGCACAGGAACCATTTCCTTCTAGTTCCTCATCTGGGCTAAGTTTCCTAAATATATTTTACTTTGTGTGTGTGTGTGTGTGTGTGTGTGTGTGTGTGTGTGTGTGTGTGTGTGTGTGTCTGTGTGTGTCTGTATTTTAGGAAAGGGTCTAAAGGGTGTTTAGGGTCTCACTATTAGATTGGACTTGTAGTGATCCGCCTGTTTACAGCCTCCCAAGAGCTGAGATTACAGATGCATGCCACCATACCCAGTCTCAATTGCCATCTCTCTGTGCCCTGGGGGCGGGCCCGGGCAGGGCAGGCCCGAAGAACTGAACTATTGGGCTGGCCTATTTTACTTTTGTAATTAGAAAAAAAGAAAAAAAAAAAAGATAAAAGTATGACCAGTTGCTTCCCCCCTCTCCCTCCTCCCCTTTTTGAAGTCAGGGCAGGAAAATAAATGTCTCAAGGACTTTTGAAAAAGGCACAAAGCATAGCAGATTACAATCGCTCAGCCATCGCCTCGTTTCGGATCTGTATTGTCTTGAAGTCACCTCAGCAACCCCTTTTCATTGCCTGCAGATGGAACTGAGCCCTTGCCTGGCGCCCTGGCCTCCTGCTTGTTCGGAATCCCACGTTCCCCAGCATTCACGCGTTCTTCAGTGAGGAGCAGCAGCCGGTCTCCTCCCCGACACTCCCGGTGGCCACCTCTCCATTTCTGTCTCTTTTCTCTTTCATCGCAAATGACTTCTGAACAGGAACAAAATTGTGGTCCGCAGTGAAGTCATGCCCATAGCCCACTCACAAAGTCTGGAGTAGTGTGGCTCAGTGATGCTCTTCCAGGCACCGGCTCTTTCTGCTCCGATATCCTCAGCTAGTGGTAATGCGGGCCCCCATACATGCTGCTTCCTGTTCACAAGATGCCACAGTCCCAAGCATCAGCTCTGTGTTTAAGACCAGAAGTGGGAGCGGCACCAGGAAATACCTTATCAGAGAAGCGAGTGCTGTCCTAGTATCCCTGGGCTAAGATTCATGAACACATCACGTGATCACTTCTAGCTGCAGGGCAGGCTGGGAAATTGAGTGTCAACAAAAAGCTTCATTGGCTAAAGACATTCTGGCCCTGGGTATTCTACCTCTGATACCACGCGCTGCCACTTAGAGCTGCGCTGCTCCTGGTCTCCATGGCTCTGGACCAGACAGCACCTGTCCAGGCTCAGCTCCACTCTGAGTTCTGGAGCCCTCAGCTCCTCTCCTTCGAGGCTGATTTCAGCTTCTTAGGTCTTCAGATCTGCTCCCCATATCCTGATGTTTGTTTTCCGCCCTCTGCCCTCCTCTCCTCTAGCTGAGGGCCACACACTTCTTGGGGCCAGACAGAAAACGGTTCAGGCTTTGCCACTCATGCCTTGTCTGACTGTGCCATTTTGACAGGAAGGCAAGCAGGGGCTACATTAAAAATAGGGTATAGTGTTACACACCTCTAATGCCAGAACCCTGGGAAGCTGAGCCAGGAGGGTGATAAGATCAAGCTCAGCCTGGGCAATGTAGCAAGACCTTGTCTGAAAATACAAGGGCTGGGAGGATGCAGCTCAGTGCAGAGTCCCTGGATTCAGTCCTCAGTAGGGGGGGGGGTGCTATGCTCTGACCAATAAAACTTTATTTGCAAGACTATAAAGCAGGCAGTAGGCTGGCCTTTGACATGATCCTGGGTGCCAGGCTCTGGGCTAATGCTCTGCTCTTGGCTGAACAATCCTGTTTTGTATGTGCCACTCAGAGGGAGTAATAATGTGCTCAGAACTGCCCAGTAGTGAAGGGGCTTCTTTGGCTCTTGACCCCAAGCCCATGCTGTGGGCCATGACCTGCCACGTCCCTGTTTAGTTCCCCCTACATCCGCTGCCTGTTGTTCTATTACAGATGCTTCTCCACCGACTGTCTTTCTCTTATTAGAGCAGCAAAAACAATTCATAATGTTACTTTCCTCACAGCCTCACTTCTAGAAGCTTCTGTCCCCTCTTCTGCCTTGTATAGCTAAGTGTTCAGAGTCCAACTCCTCAGCTTTCCATCATGGTGGTCCCAAGGTCACCCAATGGCCCTCTCACTGCCATGTGAGAGGAGCTTTCTGGCTCTCCAATGTGATGCCTTCCCCAAACTTTCAGTGGCATTTGACCTTGTAGGCAGCAGCCCCTTCTCTGGGCTCCCTACCTGCTGCTCACTCTGTGTCCTATGTTGGTGACCTGAAGGCTCTCTTGGCTTCACTTATTATCCACCCCTGGTTATCTCCCAGATGGATGTCTCCAGCTTCGTCTTCCCTGCTGAGAGCCAGACAAAGTATCTGGGAGCTTCTAGAAATTTCCAACTGGACTGTGATGCCAGGCATTGAGCTGACAATCTTTTCCCCTCAGATCTTCTCTTCCTTAACCTTATTTCCCACGCAGTCACACTGCCAAAGATGGAAAGCCTCTGCAGTTATCTCTGGCATTGAGCGCCCCTTCACCAACCACCAGATTCTAAAGCTTCTGTCGTTTCCATGTCTGCAAATCCAATCCACCCTGTCTTCAACTCTTTTCACGTTGCTTGGGGATCATCCTACTGAGTGTTTCTACTCAGGCTGTTGACCAATGTCTCTCAGCTGTGTGACTTCCACCCTGTACCAGGGTTGGCTTCCCAGGACTCAGGATTCACCCTGTAACCTCTGACCCCAGTACCCCAATCTCTCTCCCAGAGCCTGCTTTGCCCTGATCCTGAGGTTCTCAGACTACTGCACCTCCTGTTTCTAGGAATCAGGGCTCACGCGATACCTTCTTTTTCCCTTATTGAACATTGTTTAATTATTTAAATATCAAATATGCCATTATGTGTATGATAAGCAATTCAAATATTAACCTGGAAGTGGTTTCTTCCTCTTCCTGGAGACATTTGACCTACCCTCATTGCCCTGGTAGGGCAATGGTTGCTGTTAGCTTGTGTGATCTTTTTCAGAAATGCTACTTACCCAGGAGTACAAGTGTGAACATTTTCTATCCAACAGTATTGAACCCCACAGCCAAAGGTTGCTACTTATATTTAAATTGATGTTAATTGGGATTACAATTAATCATTTAGTTGTTTAATCACACTAGCCACATTTCAAATGGCCAACAGACTCCTGTAACCGGGGGTCGCTGTGGTGGAGACCAATAATCTAGAATATTCTAGTTATTTTAGCTCTAAGGGCAGGGTCTTTTTGATAGCGTTCTCTACCCCATTTTTTTTTTTTTTCCACAACTAGGGATTGAACTCAAGACTTTGCTCTTGCAAGGCAAGCAGTTACGCTACTGAGCCAAATCCCCAACCCTACACAGATTTTTAGAAATACTATTTTCCAATAAACACGATCCCTCCATCTTATTCACTGAAGTACTGCCTGCCACTGACAGCTAAATCAATTCTGTAATGATGGGCAGTTAGGTGCCCCAAGATCTTGCTGTTAGAAGCCGTGATATCACAAATGTTTGTGGACACCCATGTTTATGATCATGTACAGCTGCATCTACAGGAGAAGCTTCTAGACATACAAACTCAAGTTTAAAATATATGTGAATCCCTTTAATATCTATTGGAAAACTTTCCTCACATGCCCATGTTCCTACTCCAGGAGACACACCTATTGCTTCTTAAGCTCTTTAGCAGGATGGCATCAAACTTTATCAAAATAAGAGGCAAATCACTACAGCAAACTGTGGCTCCACTTTTGCACATTTCAAAGAATGAGAGAGGATAACTCATAAATGTGTGTATTTAGAGAACTCTTTTTTTATAAATCATTTTTTAAAGAATTATTTTATTTTATTTTATTTTTTTCTTGTTTCAGAACTTTTGTTTGTTTATTTATTTTTATGGCCGGCTTAGCCTGCCCCCAGGGCAGGGCTGGCGCAGCATGTGGTGCCGGGGATCGAACCGCGGTCCCTGCAGCCGCCTAAGCTTTCCTAAGCAGGCACTTTAGACAACTGAGCCATCCTGCCGGGCCCCAGAGAACTCTTTTTTGTAAGATGTTATTGCCTTTCTCTATTTTGGATTTTTTTTTTCTTTAACAAAACAAAACAAAACAAAAACCTTTACTTATTTATTTGCTTGGTACAGGTTCTTACTAAACAGCTCAGACTTGTGGTACTGGGAATTGAACCTGGGTCTTTGTGCTTGCCAGGCAGGCCCTTAGACTGCTGAATGTCTTCTGGGCCCTGGATTTTGTTATTTCTTGCCAATTTACTGGTACTGCTTGCTGATTAAACCCAAAGTCTTGAACATCTAGTCAAGCACTCTACCACTTCAGTACCACCCTAGTTCTTTCTTGTTGATTTATATATGCACTGGCTGGCAGTCATCTGGGCTGTAATTATTTTCTTCAGGTTTGTCTTCACCAGGATGAAACATTTTGTATCACTATAATCAGCTTTATGGATATATTACTTGCTCCTGAATGTCACATCTTCTTATCTGGTCTTCTTAATTCAGGTATTTTTAAAGGCTCTTTTATGTTTTCATTTTATCCTTTTCTTATTTAGTTTTCTCTCACCAAAGGCATCTATGTGGAATTTATTGCAGTGCAAGGAGTGAGGTGAGACCCATATTATTTTCCAAGATGGAAAGCTAGCTACAAGTCACTTATGGCAGATACTTCTTCCTTCTAATTGACTTGAACATCAATTTAATTATATATCAATTGCAGAAACCTTTCTGTACCTTGAATTCTAGGTCTGTCAAACAGAGATAGTAATTCAGATTTATTGTAAGAGCCAAGGTGATAACAAGTCTGAAGAGCTATGCCTGGAACACAGTAGGTGCCTCGTACATGCTAACTGTCATTGTTACCACTGCTCCCTCACCTATAAGATCTGCATGTGGGCCTCTTAATGTAGGCATATGGTTACAAGCAAGGAATCTAGCTCTGTGGACTGGAGCAGAAATCTTCAAGAATGGTAACGTCCATGCTACCCACCTTTGTGCCAGCTGTAGGAGTGACGGGCAAGGCACATTCTGGTTTCTACTTTGGGGTAGTGGATTCTGAGTGCCCCAAACACTCCAAATATAGCAAGTTTTCAAAGGACATGGGGTGACTTCAATCACGACAAGCATCTGTTATATACTCTGTCTATTCTGATGCACGACTTTCTAGCTACTGAAATCACACTATCTTAGTATCTAGCTATAGTTGGGTTCTTCTTTTCAGAAATTTCTCAGTTCTTCTTATATATAGGAGCAACAGGCGTAGTCTAAAAAATCCCGTTGGTATTTTCAGATCACACTAATATAGATTAACGTAGAGAGAATTGGAATCCGTACAATGTGATTCTCCAGCCCAAGAATAGGATGTAGTTTTTATTTATTGAAGTTTTATTTCATGTCCTCTAATAGTTAAAAGAAAATTCCTTCAGATCAAGGGCATTTTGTGTCAAATATATGTCTAGGTATTTTATCTTTTTTATTATTACTACAAATGCAATCTTTTCTTTTCTAATTGGTTATGGTTTTATGTAGGAAAGCTATTGATTTTTAAATAAATTAATTCTTTTTAAACTTTTTTAGTATTTTACACAGTATTTCTAAACTGGGGTTTTCTCCTGTATTCTAAAAGTATAGAATGAAATGATTAATAAATGAGAACCTCCTATTGTCATTTTAATATCACACCTGCTAAATATGTTCTCTCTGTCTCTCTGTCTCTCTCTCTTCATTTTACGTATTTGGTACAGTGTCTCATTACGCAGCTCAGACTCATAGCGATCCTCCTGTTTTCAGCCTCTCCAGTGCTGGGATTACAGGTGTGTGCCACCACGCCTGGTCTTGGTGGCAGGCTCAGCGCACCTGGGGATGGGGCTGGTGCAGCGTGTGGTGACAAGGATTCAGCCCCAGGCCCTGTGCTTGCTCAAGCAGGCACCTCATCTGCTGAGCAGTCCCACTGGCCAGATCCGTGGCCATTGTTCTCCAAGCCCTGGGCAGATGCAAGAGTGGGAGCAGCATGTGACTCTCCTCAAATCCTAGGCTCCGGGTTGGCACTCCTTCCTCTCTACCCACTTCCCACTTGCCACTGCCGCCTGCCACTGGCCCTGTCAGTGGCAGTGGGGTTGGAGAGCTGCCCTGTTTCTAGACGAGAAACCGCCAAGTCATTTGAGAGCCACATGGCTATAGGGAGGAGCAGAGCCCTGCCCAGGACGCGTGTCCTGCAGTGAGCACCCTCACTCCTCACTCCGCTTTGCTGGTTTGTCTTCAGAAATGTTTCTGGGCTGTGGTTTCCATCATGAAAGACCTATGTCATTTGGTATGGTCCTATTTTATGAAGAACTTCTAATCTGGAAACTACTGGTTGAATTGTTATCAATTAATCTTTCAGTATTTGGGGCGAAATGTCTGATTTTCTTTAATATGATGCAATAAATGGAATAAACCCCATAAGTGGAGGCATATTGCCACTTTAAAATAACTATGTGCTCTAGCCAGGGTTGGTGGAACATGCTTGTAACTCCAGCACTCTGGGAGGCTGAGAAAGGAAGATCACAAGTTCAAGCCCAGACTGGCAAACTTAGTGACTTAGTGAGACTTGGTCTCAAAATAGAAAAGAGAAAGGTGCTGGGGCTTAGCTCTCAGTGAAGATTCTGGGTTCAAAGTCTAGTATGACTCACACAACCCCCCCAATACATGTGTGTTCTACTGGGAATTTTCCCAGAAGAACTGAAAACATCATACCATAGCGATATCTGTGCACCTATGTTTATAGCAGCCCAATTTGTAATAGCCAAATCTTGGAAACAACCAAAATGCCCATCATTTGAAGAATGGTTAAAAAAATGTGGTATTTTTATACAATGGAATTTTACTCATCTATAAAGAATGATAAGTTTGAAGACTTCATATGTAAATGGATGTATATTGAACATATACTCATTAGTGAAATAAACCTCTAAATATTTTATTTAGGATTTTTGCATTTGTTTTCTTATAGATAGTATGAAACTATCCAATTTTCAGTGATCCAACTTATGAGTTTTTGGCTTCACCGAATTGCAAAAGTGACAAGCATTCAGAGGAAACTGCACTCCGAATTCTGGAGGTTTCTCTTTTCTGGGCTGGTAGTAGCAGCAGGTGGAACACATTGTCTCTCTCCACGCTGGGCAGCAGTGGCAGGTGCAGCTCCGAGTCAGCCCCACGATGATAGCAGAAACTGCCCGTACTTTATGACGTGCTGTACTGCGGAGCCAGAGATGGTCAGGAGGCTGGGTGGCTCCACCGTTGCTATGGTTTCTATCTAAACATCCCCTCCTAAACTCATAGGTGGGGCTTTCAGAAGGCTTATGCAGATTATAACTTCTACTGGGGAGAGGCTCTGATCAGAAGAGGGTCACTGGGGGTGTGGCCTAAAAGGTCAAGTCTGCTCGGGTTTTTTTTTTTTTTCCCTACTTCCTTCCTGCCATGCTGTGAGCCACTCTCTCCACCAGGCCCTTCCGCCAGGCCACCTTGCTTTGGAACCAGCCCATCACGGCCTGAAACCTTTACAACCTGAGCTGCGACAAAGTTTGGCTCCTTTGATTTGTGAGTGTGTGGTGGTCTAGTGAGGAGGAGGTGACTCAGACAAATGTGATTTGTACTTGTGATCTGTCCCACGTGGGCCTCTCAGGTGCTGCCCCTCCGCAGGTGCGGAGGTGTCCACAGCATTCTCGCTTTATGTCATGTTTTGTTTTTCCTCACCGTTCTGCTCGGGTCTTGGCTGCAGTCTCCATCCACACCCTGCAGCGCTTGCAGGCGTTTAAATGACACTGCAGTCCTATACGTCTGGCAGATTTGATGAGTTTTTACCTGCCAGGCTGCCAACAGCTGCTGCTTTAACCCACAGTAGCTCCCTCACACCTTTCCCACCCCCTCCCCCAACTGGACTCTTTAGATTTCTCTTCTGGGGTATGTTTCCATTATTTATGTTTTCCTCGAAAATCACCCACTTTGTTCATGTGTTTAGATTTATTTTGAAGCCTTGAGTGATCTATTATAATTCCTTTAATTTCCACTTTCTGTGTTTATTTCCCTTTTCATTTCTAAATAGGTGCATTTGTGCTGTTCTCTCCTTGTTAACTTAGCTAGTGGCCCATCTCGGCTACATCTTGAAGTACCCCACCCCCCGCAAGCTCTCACAGTCCATGGAGCAAGCCTAGGCCTGCTCATTTCCTCTCCCACCGCCTTCTTCCGCAGGTGGAACCCTCACCTCTGCTTCCAACCGCCCTTTCCTCTTTCCTCTGTAACTTGCTTGGGGCTTCGTCCTCCGTGTCCTGCTGTGATCAGCCCAGCCCCTCCCTGTGTGTCCTTGCTGACATCTCCTCACCCTCTCCAGCTTCCCTCTTGAGGGTCTCCAAGTCCCAGATGCCCTGGCAGTCCTTCACCTCCTGAGGCCTCCTGGGCACCTTTTTCCAGGTCCCATATCACTGACAGCTCTTTCAGGACTCTGTGGGAACAGCTTCTGGTGTGGCCACGCTGACCCTCCTCCAGGCCAAGGACACAGGCGAGCACAACTGGCCTCACACAACACCAGCCGGTTTCTGTCATCCTTTCCTTCCTTCAGCTCTTACTCCTCAAACCCCATTGCCCTGTGGCACCCCTTAGAGCTTGCCCATTTCCTCCCAGCCCCTCTGAAGAACACATCTTGGTCCACTGCTAACCCAGTGTCTGTCGTGTGCCCTGCTGTGCCTGGTCCTTGCTGATACCTTCCATGCAGTGGCCCAGGTGACCACCTCTGTGCTGACCTCCTCAGTACCATTCTTGTTGACCCAATATGGCCTCCTGCGTATCCCACAGTCACCCTGGCTGTAGCCCTTATCATTCCCCTGTGACACTTGAAAGAGCCCCTCTGAGCTACGCTGCTCTCTGAGCCCTCCTTGTGCATCTCCCCAGGGAATGCCTGAGCCACAGTCTGGACTCAGTGGCCTCCTATGACATGTGGGGTCCAGGTCCAGCATGCTGGCTCACCCTCCCCTCTGTGCTCTGAGTCTTGCTACCTTCCCCCAACGTCACTTCTCGCTTGTACCTTGATTCTAATCACCAAGTCACATGACGTTCTCTAAATACCTTATGATGCTCTGTGTCTTGGAATTTTCCATATGGTTTCTATTTGGAATTCCTTCCTCAACCTTCCCCCTCACTTTAAAAAAAAATAGCTTATGAGCTATCTGCTTTGGGAAGCAGCAGCCCTTCACCTCTACCTTGGTGTAGCTTTGATGCCCGTTTTGGGGGTACGTCCTCTTGCGGGCCACCTCTCTTTCCTTTGCCAGGTTCTGAAGGCCAGTTGGGGCTGGGTGTGTCGCTCAGGATACAGAACATGCTTAGGACATGTGAGGGCCTGGGTTTAATTCCTCAGAAGGTAAATATCAACAAATAAATGCCACCCAGCAAAAGCCATCTGCCCGGCACCTTCTTGGAAGGAAGTTATCTCTGGAGACTGAGAGAAGCGTGGGGGTCTACGGTCCAGAAAGGGAAGTAGAGAAGCCAGGGCATGGAGGTGTACAGGTCAGCCACAGCCTCTTAGAATGACCCGAGGCCTGTGTAAGCCCCTACTTCCTTATCTATGAGATGGGGTGAAGGGAGAGCTATCCCCTGATCCTGCTGGAAATAAGCAAGCTGAGATGGGCCCAAGCGCGGTGGGTGGCCGTTTTCCCAGGTGTCTCGATTCTCTTTTCTCTTCTGAAGAGTTTCCCACACTGGTCCACACAGGACTCTCCAGTGGTAGCCTGGACCAAAGCCCTCATGGGCGGTAGGAGCTGGGAGAAACAGCCCTATGAGACGGCAGCAAGGATGTGGAGGACCTGGAATTCTCACGCTGTGCTGGTACCTGTGATGGGAAGCAGTCTGCTGGGTGAAAGAGCACGTGAGCCGATGCCTATCACGTGACCTAGCCCCCAACTTCCGGGAATCTATCCCGGACAAAGGAGGCATGGGTCTGTGTGAAGACTTGCATCGGGAGGGTCGTAGCTGCTTCATGCATAAGAGTTAAAAAGTACAAGTGCATGTCAAGGAGTGAATGAGTAGACAAATTGGGATAGAGTCACGTGATGAAATATTATTCAGTGATATAAATGACTGGGTTAAGCCAGGTATGGTGGCATAAGTCTATAATGCCAGTACTCAGGAGGCTGAGGCAGGAGGGTTGTTGTGAGTTCGAGACCAGCCTGGGCTACAAAGTCAGCTCAAGGCCAGCCTGAGCTGCATAGCAAGACCCTGTCTCAAAGCACCCTCCCTCCCCAGAAAAAAAAAAAAAAAAGACTGGGCATGCACAAAGCACCAAGTGTGCTCAGGGAAAATGAGCACCGCAAATAGCACTGATAAGAACCCGGATGCCTGCTCCCCTCCCTTGGTTAGATGAACTCATGTTGTTTGAGGTGATAGTTTAAAGGATCACACTGGTTGAAGCCATTTAGATAGATAACCCCATCATCACTCTCTGCCTCCTTATAGCCCAGAGTACCCACATGCCCAAGTCTAAAGAGAATTAAGGGTCACGGCCAAATAGTTCAGCAGATTAAAGTGCCTACAAGCAGGTACAGGGGCCGGAGATTATAGGCCTGGTCTCCACGGCAGGCTGAGATGGCGATTGAGACTGGGTGTGGTGGTGCGCACCTGTGATCCCAGCTCTTGGGAGGCTGCAAACAGGTGGGTCACTGTGAGTCCAGTCCAGTAGTGAGACCCTGAACATCCTCTAGACCTTTTCCTAAAATACAAGAGAGAGAGAGAGAGAGAGAGAGAGAGAGAGAGAGAGAGAGAGAGAGAGAGAGAAGAGAGAATTAAGGTGGCCTCAGCCTGCTAGCAAGGGTTCTGGGAAACCTTTGTCTCTCAATTTACACAGGGGTTACTGTGGCTGGGAAAGGTGTTTCCTTCTCTGCCTCTTTCCCACCTGGAGTTACAAGATGATATCTGGTGCTGTTGCAGCCATCTTCTCACCTTGAGGCCAAGTCCTCTCCTACTTTGCAGATGGAGCTTGCATCCCTCAGAACCAAGGTGCCAAGAGAGCGAGAGACACTCCCTCTCCTCCTCAGGCCCCAGCCCTTCTCTGGCAAGGCTTCCCTTGTGCTGAATTCTGTTGGCCAGGAGAGCCACCAAGACAGCAGTGCCACCTCCCCCCAGAGAGCAGGAGGAGCATTCAGGGAGGAGAGGAGGCCGGAACCGCCATCTTGGAGTCTGGATGAGAAGGAGTGGCAAGGAAGATGTAAAGGTTGAAGGAAACCCTGGGGGCACGCCCAGCCTGTTGGTTGCAGCGCGCAGACCCTTCCTCTGCTCTCTGCTGTGGCCCATGGTACTGTGCATTTGCCAGTAGCCAGCACCCCGGCCACCCCTAGAATTTTGGACCTGCTTTCCTGGTGTCTGACCCGTTTCCTACCCACTCACTCAGCCCCAGCTCTTGGAACTCCTCCTCACCCTCCAGGGCCCAGTCCCGCTGCCCCTTTTCCTGCTGGCCTTCCTGCCCACCTTTCTGTTGGTAGGGTGTCCCAGGCCCTGAGACTCCAGATGTGTGACCGACCTCTTTCGGGCACTCAGCGCCTGTCTGCTGCCTGACTGACTGCCCACTCCGATGTGGGCTGGACCCGAAGTGAGGCCGGCCTCCTGAATCCGTGAGCCCTGTCCCTAGCAAAGTGCTCAGAAGAGCTGTGGCGGTGTTTGCAGGAAACACACGGGGGAACCGCAGTCACCCACAAGCTGCACAGCAGGCAAGCGAGGCCTCACGCAGGGCCCCCTGCCATCCTGGAGGAGCTCAGGTCAAGCAGGGCTGCAAGCCTCATCTGAGCCCTGGGGACGTGGCACAGCCTATGTGGCAGATGTCTGGAGCTGGGATGAGCTGCTGTGGCAGCTGCAGCTGCAGCTGTGGCTGTGGGACCCAGCTGCCTGAGGTGGTGGGGTTATGTGCACAATGCTGCTTGGGATAGTTCTGCTTCCTAATGGCTCCCCGAGCTGCATTTTATCGCCAACCGCGGAGCCAGACACATATCTTTAAACACCCGTTTTTCAGCTCACTTCTGGGTCAGGTGATAAGGAGACATCAGGACAACAGAACAAGGCAACGTCGTCCTCAGGGTAAGGGCTGGGGAGGTGTTGCAGAGGTGACCTCCTGCCCTAGCTGGTAAGCCGTGGCCGTGGTGGCTGTGTCTGGCACCTCATCTGACGGCAGAAGCTCAGCCTTCCTTGAGGGGCTCAGTATTGTGGCCTAGCTGTGGCCTGCTTCCTTCAAAAGTAACTTTGAGTCTTCTAAGAGGGAGAGAGACATGCAGCAGGGTCCTCTGCGGGAGGGCGAGGGTGAATCTAGGAAGAGTCCCTGGCCACCTGGGCCCAGGAAAGAGGCTGGGAGGCTGCGGGGTCCTCGCAAATCACTGACCTGGGCTAGGGAAGACAGGGGCCTGCAGCTCTGAGGGGCGGGACTGCAGGCCACGGGGAAGCAGAAGGACTCAAGGGCTGTGGGACAGGACTCCCTGGGCTGCTCCCGGGGTGGGATGTTGGAACGGGGGAGATGTCGGGAGGAACGCTGGGTGGGGCTGAGGCTCAGAGG
>PVJA010034409.1:0-22563 GCA_004027025.1 Myocastor coypus | reverse complement strand
ACAAAAACTGTCCTGTCCATTGACTTAATCATTCAGTGCCTGGGAATTTATGCATGAAGTTGTTTGTGATCATTACAGTGATATTTACTTGAAAAGTTGGAAGAGACTTACTGTCAGATAAAGCTCAGTAAATTGTAGTACATCCAAACTTGTTGCCCTATTGTGCAGTCTTTAAAATAATAATCATGAAGCAGGTAAAGGAAAATGGAAAATGTTAATGAGACAATAAAAATGTATATGATGTATTTCAAACATACAGAATATGAGACAATATTAGAAAAGAATAATGCAGAAATAAAAGTAGTGTTAGGGTGATATAATCATAAGTACATTTTTCCCCAAAAAATTTTCTTTTTATAATAAAAAAGCAAAACAGCAGAGGTTTCCATGAAAAAGAATCAGTACCTACAGTAATTACGGGGGTAAGAATATAAATTGTTTTCAGAACACACCTAGAATTACCCAGTCACATACTTGCCACACTGAGATGTTAAGGAGGCTCTTGGTTTCTTTTTCTTCCCTCTCCCTCCCCCCACTTAGAATTTGTAATTATGTATTTTCAGAACAAAAATGCTTTCAATTCTGGGAACTTTTAGAGGCTTTGTAAGCAAATGATGATAATATAAAAGGTATTTGTCCAAATTTGCATTCATACAAAACATGGAGCTGCTATGATTTTAAAATAAATGTGTTTTAAATATTTTCTAAATACAGAGTTGTTGCAGTCTTAGCAATACTTGGCTAAGAAACTACATTTCCATGATAGGCCATAATTACTCTTTGAAAATTATTGAGTTCAAAAACCTACCTACCTAAACATGCCCAAAGAGTAAGTTCCCCTTGCCCCTTCTTATATTGGCAGTGAATTCTGTAAGGCCCCACTTTTTTTCTTCAGGGTATTGTTGATTTTTATTGCAGGACAAAAGGGCATGGCATTCAACCTGCATATTTAAAATTCTAAGGGAGCTGGGGAGATAGCTCAGTAGAATAAGCCCTTGCCTGGCAAGCACAAGGACCTAGGTTCAATCCCTGGTTCCACAATAAATGAATGAATGAATGAATGAATGAATGAATGAATGAATGAATGAATGAATTATAGAAAATGTTTCTTTTTCATATAGGCACCTGTAGCTAAGTTTACAAAGGGCTTTGACCATAGGTATTGTTTTTACCCTTTTCTCATGGTTGTTTGATTGTCTTTTTCCATAGGTCAGCTCATGTATTAAAATTTCAAGTCTAGAATTCTAATTGAAACTGATGGCCACTAGTCAGTTGCATGATTAAATGTAAGAGCTGGAAAACTTGATGCAATTTAGTCAAATATTACCAATCTGAGCTTTTCTCCCTCCTGTGTGTTAGGCTGTGCTCCTGGACGCATTAATAAGTGGCCATTTTTTCTGGAATTCTGTGCTCTTACTGCTTCCTTTCATTACATTAGGCAAGGTTCCACTAGATGAGACATTTGCAGCCTTAAGACTTCCTGCCGGGTTCAGACTTTGTATTTTTGACATTGAAGCTGTCATGTCCCTGAAGCTACTTAATTAGAAACACATTCATTCCAGTGTACATTGGAAAGAGCTCAGACTGCAGAGCCAGGCACACTTGTACATTGGAGCATTTGTGTAGCTGGCAGCCAAACTAATGGTTTACAGTTTAAGGGGAAAAAAAATACCACAGGGCATTTCCTACTCCTCAGCCCCCACCCCAGAAGCAAAGAGAAACTGAACATGACCAGCAGATACCTTAAAATAAAGAGAAAAAAGAAAACAGAAGAAAAGAAAGGACAATGCCACTTTCACTGCAGTTACATGTATAGTTCTTTCTTCGGCTGTTATCAAATACCAAAAATGCAAGTCTTTTAGAAGAATAGTTCCCAAAATATGCTGCTAATAGTGAATCTATTTTACAGACTCCTATAATCTGTAACTGCTGAGATCTGTAGAAAGGAGGACATTTTATATTCTGGGGAAGAATCTTGTTTGAGGAATTTTATTCATTGAATAGTAATGAGGAAATTGTGTTCTTTCTTATTTTTGAGCAATTGTAACATGTATACCTAATGTTTAAAATCTTTGCCTGCCCTCTGCCTTCTTTGATACTGTATTGCCTTGCAAACAAACTTCTTCCTCATCACTTAGACCTCGTTGTTTTCCTGACCTAGTTCCCAAAGAGTCATCCTTGTCTCTTTTTGGACAACCACCTGGGTGGGAGGAAAACTTCTGGTCACCCCAGTCTGAGTTATGTGTCTTTCCTAAGCTTATAAAAGTACCCTCTGCATATTGCAGAGACAAAAGAAAAAGTTGCCAGTTATTTCCATGGTTTTCTACTCTATGGCCCTCCCTGGTCCCCAGGAAAGACATGGTGTGAGAGAGCCCTAGGTTTTTAAGTTTCATGTCACAGTATCAGCATGACACCAAGGAAGAAATGCATACACTTTGGATGAAAAGCCCACGTTTACCACTTAATTGGTTTTATGCCTTTCGATAAATAGCTTAAGCTCACTCTGTAATCTTTTTCCTTCTCTGTAAAATAAAAGTTACACCTACCATGAAAGGTTGTCATATGGACTAGCAAAAGTGAGTTTAAAGGTCTTCCTGTAGCCACCAGAACATTTGTCACTGGATGGTAGCATCACAAGTGGTCATGAAAACAAAAGAAGCATCGGTCAACTCAAGGTGCCCAGGCTTTAAAACTGCTGGAGTTGAGGTCTCATCCTCTTGATTAGTCACTGATTTGAGGAACCTGTTGGTCTGTGAATGAAGGTAGCAGAGGCTTTATGAAATGTGTCATCACATGGTGTATGTGCCACTGGGGTGGAGAAGCTCACTGGAAGCTCTCCAAATACCTAGTTTAGTTAGAATGAATGGTTAGGTCCTACCTCTTGATGGCAGAAAGAAATACCAAATAAAAAAAGTAATAATTCTTCCTTGAACCCCATTCTATCCTCTATGTGACCTTGACTTTATTTTCCATTACCATCGTGGCAATCATAGTTCCCATTTTATTGGAAATTCTGCTAGTCACTCGTAATATATATATATTCCTCTCATTCTAATAATGATGTTTCAGGTCAAGTCCACTTTCCCATTTCAAAGATAAGCAACTGAGGCTGGGAAGTTTGCATTGCAGCTGTTTAGGGGCTAGTACCAAGGTTGATGATCTTCCCACTAGCCATACTGTTTGCAGTGCTACTGCATTTTTAAATTCTTCAGAAATTTCTAGGCTTGGGAACAAAATGTCATATTAGGATTTTTGTTGTGAAAGGAAATGTAACTGTGCATACGTTTATTAAAACAGTTTTTCTCCAAATAGTGAACCATCTGTAATTTTCTGTCAAAAGCAACAGACATTAAAGCAGCTGTGTGTCTCTGTTTCTTTTCACAGTGCTCCCATGCCCTACCTCATAGGAATCCATTTAAGTTTAATGGAGGTAAGTTGGCTTCTTTCCTCCCTAATCCCTCGACTTTTGTTTTGCTTTGTGCAGTGGGAAGATACAGCGTTGGGAGGCACGGCTCTGCCTGTGGGAATGGGTTAAAGCACACGCTAATGTGTGTTCCCGGCCAGGTGTACAGAGCTGAACCTTCTGCTTAGGTCCTTTCTGCTGACTCTTAATTTCTGGACTTTTCTACTTTTCTGAGAAATTGTGGATTTTCATGAGTGAGAGAATGAAGATCAGGAATGCAGGAGGAAATTGTGCTGTGAGGGTTTGAATAAGTGAAAAGAAGTGGCTCACTTTTCATCGTGGTATTTATTCTAAATCACTATAATGGTATTACACTGTTTTCAGTGCAGGAAATGTAACATAAATACATGTCACATAAATGTGGTATAGTATGGAGCCGTAAGAAGGATATTAAAATCATCCACAATACATTATTCCATGGTGAACCACTGCTAGCATTTTACTGTTCTTCTTTCTACCCTTTATTCTGTAGATATGCATTTTATATAAATGTGCATAAATGATATGTAGTAAATACATATAATTTGTCTTTATTTCACTTAACATTATGGAGTGAGAATTTCTGTGTTTTTTATCCACTCATAATAATAGTTTTCAGTGTATTACCTGTCATTCTCATTATTTGGATGTACCATAACTTAGGCATTTTCCTACTGCTGGACATTTAAATTGTTTATCATTTTTTCACTATTATAAATAGCATTTCAGTGAACATCTTTATGCATAAGGCTTTATCTGCATTTTGACTTATTTCCTGAGCATAGAATCCCTAAAGTAGAAATGCTTGGTCAAAGCTATGAATTTGATGCCAGATTGCCTTCTGTATGGCTGTACCAATTAGAAAGTTCTTTTAAAGGACTTTTTTTCCTGTGCCTTTTAAGTGCCATTAGTCTATAGCCATGAACTTCAAGCTTCTTCCTCAGGAGACAGCAGACATTATACTAGAGCAGAATGGGGGTGGGGGTGGGGTGCCTTGCCTCTGTGGCACAGGAGATATACTCTCACGAGAGACTCCACAACCATGTCCGTCTGTGACGGTACTTTGCATGTCTTAAAGGAAGTGCTACTTCTCTTCTTCTGTTCCCTTCATTTCACATGGACGAGGACCACCTGCTTCGCCACTAACTGTTGCATGCTGTGCTATTGTGCTTACGAAAATGAAACAAGTTGGTTATCGAAAAACCTGTTTGTTTGACATTGAGAATCTTGATCAAAATAGACCACAGAAATCTGCTCAAATTTCTAATTTGACAGGACGGCCATGTGGCTCCTACATTCTGTTAACAGTCCCTCCCTGTCATCACCCAGCCCTAAGCACATACAGTACACAGTTTATGGACTATCTTAGATGATGTATTTAGCTCAGATTAAGGAGATTTCTTCTCTGTTTTACCTTTGTTTGTCAAATTTGGGAGGGTTTACTCAAAGCTTCCATAAGAAAAATTAAAAATGAATATTTTCTATTAGGCCTTTTATGCCAATTTCTATAGAGTTCAAAATGCTAATCTAAAGATGACTTAGTCTGTCAGAGCCTGTAATTCCTTTCTACCTTCCTCTTGCTTTCTAACTACTCCAGCACAGGCTTTCTTAGGCCTCTTTGTGTCCTAGTACTTTAGAAGTTCTCCAAATGCCCAGCCTTGGCTGCTTTTCTTCTATACATGTCCTCATTCACATTGTTTTTGCTTCAGCTACCAAGTTAAAATCAGCTCTTAGCTATGATTCTAACACTGCTGTGCCTCTCTGAACATGAACTACAAAGTTTCAAGTACCAATTTTGTTCACCTAGATATCTCCCTCAGTCTTCTCTAAACAAGTTCTTATCTCCATTTGCCTGTGTACACATAACCCCCCCAAACACACACACACACACACACACACACACACAGGCAGAGGCACATGCACACAGCTATTCTGCTCCTTTTCCAGTGTTCCCAGTCCTGCGAGTGACACAACTGTCTTCAGAGATGCCAAAGTGGGACACAGTGAGCATGGCTGAATGTTACTCTTCTTTATTCATTCTTTTTGTGATACCGGGAATTGAACTCAGGACCTTGTGCTTGCCAGGCAAGCACTTATTCTACTGAGCTGTCTCCCCGGCTGTTTATTCTTTCTTAATGCAAGATTTCTGAAATGCCTTTGGCCTTACTCCTTCCTCTATTCCTTTATTGGAATTTTTAATTTGCATTCATGGTTCTTGCAAAGCCTAATTCATTCATTTGATAAGCAAAAAGAGGGCCTCTTATGTTCTAAGCATTGTGATAGGTCCAAGAGGTATAAAAGTGAATTTGAAATTCATTCCATAGTTCCAGTATGGATTGAGTTCTATCTCACCTTGTCACCACTTCAAGTGTCCCACCTTCCACTTTCCCTCTGCACTGCCTTGTATTCAGCATGGATTTTCCAATGCTGTCAAGCCTTTTTCTGATCACTACAAAGCACTTATTAGCTGGTATTCTAGGTGACCCCTGAACAGACCCACATTCCCACACTTGTGTGTGGAGAAGCCTTGCCTTTCTACAGTTCTTCCATGAAGTCTTCCATCTTATCTTTTTTCACATATTGAGCCTGTTGCTTTGAACAATAGCTCTTTTCTCTCTTCTCCCTCTCTGTCATTCCCCAGAGCATGAATTCTCTCAGGAGAAGACCTGTGCATCATTCACTGTGGTGACCTCAGCTCCTTTAGCAGGATGCTAAGCAGGTGGTGCTGTCTGAGGACTTAGGGACTGTAATTAGACAATTGACATACTATTTGCAGGCAACCCAGTGACATGATTTTATGTAAAAACAAGAGAAGTTAATATTTTACTATGTATATAATTGTAAGTAACTTTAAAAAAAGGCTCTTTATAGTATAACATGCAGTGTAAAATATGCATAAATTTGAAGTTATGCCTTGAGACAGAGTTTTGCACATAGGTGGATGAATGCATATCTGTTCTGTCCAGCCTTTAGAGGCTTTAAATGAGAAGATTCACAAAGTACCAGCCAGAGTAGATACTGGCCCTATTGATTGACCATGGTTAAGGAGGTGTTTGCTCTGCAAGACTCTTGTGGTCAGCCCTAAAGAAAAATATGGTAGATGCCTTGCCCTTGAAGCCAGTGTTTGCTGCGTAGCCACAAACTACCAAATGTTGGAATTCTTGATCTCTTCCCTGAGCTTCACCTGGGACTTGGAGGTCCTGCCTTGTGCTTGCCAATGGTGTTTATCTGGCTCTGTCACACTAGAGATACTTCCCCAAGGGCTTTAATGCTTTGGGAAGAGGGCAGACCTGTAGCCAAAGGAGATCTCTTTAAGGAAGGAATGTGGGGAGGCCCATCTTCTCTCACTACACTAGTTTCTTACTGGCAATTCAGCAAAAGGCTTATTTTTGACTGTCTTGTTATTTTTTCTTGAAAGCTATAGGCACCTTATTATGCCTTTGCATATGTGCCAGAATTTTTTAAACTTCAAATGAATGTGGCAGATGTTCATAAAAGTTTAGAAAAAGCTACCATAGGAAGACTTTTTAACCATTTTTATGACACTCAAATTTGTTGCACAAAAGGAAATATAAATTATAACCTAGTATTCTCATTTGAAAAAAGGTTATTTTGGGCTAAGACCTAATTCTAGTCTTCAAGCTTGAACAGAATGTTGTTGCTATTTGTTAAGTGGTAACCTTGTTACCATAAAGAGTCCATTTTCCTTGTTAAGTGACAAGTCTATAGCTGATCATCATTCTACTCTCTCCTTCTGCCTTTTGATATTCTTTCTCTCATTTAAGCAATTCAAGGCTAGTGGCAAGTTAGCAGAATAGCCAACGGTGTTGGCATAGACCTAGCTTCTTCTTGGAGAGAATGATCATGTTAGTTGGCAGCTAGGAAATCCCAAAACATGGCCAGATTACACAGTGACTATTTCCTTTCATTCAACTAATCTCAATTTAGTACAAGCGACATTTATGCAGTCCCTCTTCTGTGCCATAGCTGGTAGCAGGTGCCAGATCTTGTCTGGTAGATGATGCTTCTCTATTTGATAAACGATGACCTTCCTTCCAAGCTTCACAAATAATACTTTGTGTACAGACTTCAGAGTGACACGAGAGAAGTATTGTGAAGGCATTTATTATTGTTCCTGGTGGTAGGATGGCCAGTAAGGAGGAAAAAAAGGCAAAAGCAGTGACATAGTTTCAAAGGGACATTCAGGGTAGCTTGCAAATGAAGTTTCACATGTCCAGAGACAGTGGAGTATGGTATCTAGAACATGGACCCTGGATTCTGGCTTTCCTGTTTCCATCTGTATGCTCTCAGGGATGGTAATTGTTTCCTGTACCTCTATTTTCTCACCTATAAGCTAAGGGTACCAGACCAGTTGTCTATGGGATAGTTGGGAGGATCTGGTGACAAGCACTGGCCTGTTAGATGTCTAACATAGTGCTCATAATGAGTTGCACAGAATCAGCTGTCATTGTTGTTTCTGTTTCTTCAGTGGCTTTAAACCATTTACATTGCTAAGCAAATAGCTTTGAAATGGTGCTTTCGGAACTCTGAGGCTCCCAGGGCCATCATCTTCATTCCTTAGGGAAAGAGAGTTTTAGTACTGTTGGTTTATACCTGTCCTCTTTTGTCCTGGTTTGCATTGTCGGAGGCACTGCACCAGGGCTGGAACTGGCATTTCTGTGAGACTTCATAATTGTACTTCCAAGCCTCCACCTGACTATTTCCTCATGGTACCTTAGTCATGATACCTTGCCTCTCTGGCATGTACTCTCTTCATCCACAATAGCTGAGTCATATAGAGATCCAGCATATCCTAGTACCTGGTGTGTGGTAAGGATACAGTATGCAGTGCTTCCCATAGCAGTGTGTTGAGATTCTTGTGTCCAGACACTGCATTATACCAAGAATTCTGTATAAAATGATGACTACATTATATTGCCTACATTCTGTGAGTTTTGTCTGGATCAAATACACATAAGTAGAAAGGTAGTTATGATAAATTTGAGTTGTTGTACTCTCTTAAAGCAGTTACATCAACCCTAGGCTGAAGGCTTTGTTTCTCTTGGGAGGAAATGCTTAAATGGAATCTGAATAGATAAGAGATAAAAGACTGGGAAGACAGGGGACAACTTCTGCAAAACCTTGATGTAGAGACCAGGAGACCTACCAGGAAATCTCAGGAGTTCCATGTCGCTAAGAGCTCAGTGTTGGAGGGAGAGGAGTGTGCTGAGGTAGGCAGGAGGGGCCAGGCCATCCAGGGCCTTGTAAGCCGCATTAAAGAGTTTGAACTTTATAGGGCATCAGAGAGCCATTGAAGGGTGTAAATAGGGAAGGACATGGTCAGGCCTTCTCCTTGTGGGCCATTAGAAACACAGTCCTTCCATATAAAATACTCGGAAACTGCTTAACCATGTTAATAAAGTAAATTGTATTTGTAAAGATCAAGGTAATTCTTAAGGAAATTACACACCAAAACCATGTATATAAAATTCAGATGTGTTGGAGTCCCCAACCCAAGCTTCTGAATGGTTCCTTTGCCACCAAGCTGTGGCCAGGGTACTTGTAGTCACAGTTTCTTTTGAGGTTTTAGGCACCACTTTTACTAGATGTTGTCTTCTTCTCTTTTCAAGTACTTTCATACATCAGATATTCTTTCTCCACCCCAAGTCTGAGGATGTAAACTTACATGACACACACCGGAAGCAGTAGCTCCAGGCCATGGGAACAGGACCAGTGAGATGCTGGTACCAAGCTGTGGACCCCTGGCTAACTCTTCCCACCAGTCCAGTCACAAGAGGCCTGTGATGGTTGCTTTGAGAGACAGACTGGCATCCTGGCAGTCCCTTCTCACCATCATTGTTCTAGGAAAGCTTAGCCATGAGTTCCTAGAAATCTGTTTTTGCAAATATACCCCCTTCTTGGAGCAGCACAGAGCAACATTCTGAGGACAACATCCAGGTATCAAAGCTCATCCTGGTCTCTTGGATGCAGAGGCCACATTTCTCTGTGTCTGCAGTAGGGTTCCTGGTTTAACTGAGGAGTTTTTAACAAAATAACAAGATTCATTTATTTATAGACAAGAAAAGTAAGACGTTTTCTTTTGCATTTCAAAGAACCTGAATTTCTGTCAATTGAGTTAGCACTATTTTACCTAGGTTTTTTTTTTTTTCTTCTTCTTCTTCTTCTTTTCATTTTTGTGCTGGCATAGAAAGTCTTCAATCCTTTGTTCTTTTTCCCCCAGGATATTTATTTTTAAACAGTTTTATAATGAGTGAAAAAAGATATTTCTCATTTATCAGTGCATCATTTTGCTTTTTCAAAGGATGCACATGTAGACAGAAGTAAGATGTCATTTACATTTGTTAGTGCTCACCTAATGCAAAACTCTGAGAGAGATAAATAGTGACTTGTGTGTGTCTGCACAAGACAGAGATTCCATGTGAGATTTATTTGTTGGGGTATGTGACCCATATTTCTTCATAAGGTGACACACACACTCCTTCCTGGTGATTACAGTCATAGGTTCATGGGGAGAACTTTGGTGATGAGAAAGGGAGAGGGCTGGGAGCAGCCTGATGCCATCTAAGTCGCAAGCTCTCTGGGAGCCTTTACCTGCTTAAACTTGGGAGCTTGGCTCAGACTATGCAAAGCAGAAAATACCCACACTTACAGATGGGCATGCTGAGAGCCTGAGAGATAAAACCTTTTGCATTGAGTCTCTCCTGTAGGTCAGCTTTGCTCTTTGCTCTGACCTCTGCGGCTATGTGAGTTGTGTCTGTCCCTACTCCTGTGCCAGGCAGAGACCTCCACCTGTGCTTGAGCTTTTCCTTCTCAGTGCTGTGCAATGGGAACTGCAGGAAGGGGAAAGAACAGCTCTTTCTATAATCCTGGATTCCTCAAGGAACCAGCTCTGAGTATGTTAGTGGCTAGGGTTGGTATTTTCCATTGCATGCTCCATACCTTCAGTATGGTCATCACATAGGAACCTCTGCTACATGGGGAAGATTCAGAGCACAAATGCAGCAGGCTCTGTTCTTCTCAGGCCCTGAAGAAGGCCATGCATTTAGTGATAGATTCCCCTGGAAACTCTTTCTCCTCTTCACACTGGGATCTGCTTTCAAAATGAGTATGATTTCTTATATATCATTTATCCTGATGTTGAGATTAGTTAATATGAAACAATGTGAAGCCCTAGGAGTAATTTATTTAACATTGGAGAATAAGTACTTCAGGCTGAGTCCATCCATTTTCAATCTAATTTGTTGTGGTTGAAGCATTCTCTTGTGAAACATTAGGCCTTGGACACACATTAGAGAACCCGAGTAATTATGAGGGGAATCCCAGTGAACCACGTGAGGCCATTGTTGATGCTTTTGTTTCCCATCTTCCCCTCATCAATGAACCTGTCACTAGAGATAAGTACCATTTAGCAATGTCAAAATTGATTTCAAAGAAAACTCACATTTTACAAACTGTTAGCCAACATTGTTTAAATGAACCGAGTTCCTAGAAGATGAAATAAGGAGCATCCTGCAGGAGGTCTGTAGAAGACTGCAAGGAGCCCTTACTCTGAGTAATATTAGCTCCTCCATGGCTTGGATATTTGAGCTCCTCAGTGTGAACAAGAAGTCAGTTTAGCATTAGAAAAGAAGTCAGTTTAGCTTGGTTACTTTATCACAATGTGTCCACTTTGTATAAAACTCTTCTTACACACCAGCCTATGCAGAAAGGCCTGTTGAAAACACAAACAGTGACCCCAGGCACTGGGTGAGGATCTACTCATGACCTTGTCATTTCATCTCATGATCCCCACCTCTGGAAGGGGCCCCTGTCTTGCAGATGAGCATGTTAATGTACCCTGTAGAAGCCTTTACTTCATGTACCATGCAGGGGCCTCACCACACTCCTTGCTTGTAAAATAGGTAGATTCCCCATTCCATATGAATTTTTTTCCATATGAATTTTTAATGAGAAGCAAGTGAAAATTTGCAGGCGAACACCCAAATTGGTGTCCATCACATAGTATGCACCAGAAGAGAAGTAATTACCAATACTATATGGGTGTAGTACTGGACTACTATTCTTCAGAAGAACTAAAAGAAGCACTGACATGAGATTGACTCCATCCTCTTTAGCTCCTGTTTTTATTTTATAATGATAGACTTTTTTGAAATCACTGTTCTCCTATTTAAAGCTACTTTTAACTGAGCTCAACCACATGGGACTGGTGACTTCTTTTCATAAACTCCTTACAAGTGACTAAAGGTGGGGTCTTTGTGGGACCTCAGAGACCAGCAGCGATGACTGAAGAGAGGTACCCTTGGCCTAGCCAGATCCCACTTGGGATTTGGGCACATGTGGTTTTGTTTAACACCATGCTCAGCAACTCATGGTGCCAGTTTGTGACCATCAAGCATTTACCGTTGATATGCAAGGTCACCACAGTAGGGGTGTTTGTCAGCCAAATTAAACTTCCTCTTAATGACCTAAAATAATTGATTTGGAAGGCCTTTAAATGGGTCATGGTAATGTGTAAGCAAGTTGAAATCCAGCATTTTCAGTACACATTACTGCATGCTGTTGTTTTGTTTGTTTGTGTTCTACTTTTATTGGGGAAAAAAATGTGTATTTATAAGGGGCTTTGGGAGCAGGTAGGGCCTAAGTTTGAATACTAGCTCTACCAGTTGTCTCTTGGGCAAGTCACTGAGCTATGGTGTATGTAAGCCTTGGCATCCCTGTCAGCAGGAATGGGGGTAGCTACCTACAGGGTAGACAAAAAGAACATGACAAAAGTGACATCCACATTGATAGGCCCTCTCTAAGTGCTGATTATTATGAATAAAATATCTCCAATAGACATCTCAAGAAGATAGCTTAATATTAATTTGTACAAGGTAGTCCAACTATGGCGTAGTAACTATACTTTTTTTCCCTAATAAAATGCTTCTACATAAACCACTTTCAGTACTACAGCTAAACATCCATAAAGAAAATTTTGATTAAGTGGAGTCAGTAAATCTTTCTTTATATACCATTTAAGTTTCAGCTGATACCAAAAGTCAAATATTAAGATTTTTATGCCATTTAGGCCATAAGAGGAATAGATTTTTTTCTTTGCCCTTTGAGACATTCATGGTCTAAGCTCAGGGCTTTATAGATATTTCTATCTATAAAAAATATAAGCATTAAAAAAGTAGGCTTTGGCTCAAGGTCTTTCTTAAATGAGATCAACAGTGGTGTTAAAGTTTTCTTTGGATGAGAAGCTGCTAATACCCTGCAGAGTGTCTCTTGCCTAAAATCCTTCCCTTCATCAGCCCACTATCTGACCAAAGCTAAAAGGTGTGATAGACTGGGGCTGCCTAGTATTTCCTTAGCCAAATATAAGCTCTGTTAAACCTTGGTGCCTAGAAGTCAGTTGTTTTGAAATGGCTGGTGACGATGAATTTATATCCTCCCTCTTCAGCATTTGACTGCAAATATTTTTACTGACCGAATGGGTTAAATTATGAAGCTTGATAAGTACATATGCACATTGCCCATCCCTCACTTTAGAAGGAGAAAAAAAAAAAAGGAAAGAAAGAAAGAAAAAGATAGCTATGATTTTTGGAAGTCATCCCAATTTTTAAAAATAAGAGAATTTGGACATTTTGGCATATGGGGTTTTTTAAATGAAATTTCATGGAACTGAAAACAGTCAATTTTAGGTTTCCAAAAATTGTTTTGATTTTCATTGGTATAAATTTGCTGCACATGGTTTTGGGGAAGTTCTGAAAGATACATTTAGGAGTTAGGGTTGATTTTTTTTTTTTTTTTTTTTAGATTTGTGATTGAGTTTTAAAAGGTGATTTAATTTTTTTTTACCAACTCAAAAGTATAAAAAGGAGGAGAGCATTCCATTGCTAAGGACAGTTCTTGGCAGTGCCATCATTACACATTGCTGAGCAAAGGCACTTGGGGCCGGATCTCTGAGCCTCACTTCAGCACCGTCTGGACACTGCGTATTCCTCTCCCCCACCTCTGAGCCAGAATCCCAAGGCTGAGTGATTTGGGCTGTTCCATTAGCAGCAGCTGCTGGTGATCACCACTGTGCGAGTCACCTGTGTCGGGTCAGGCTTATTGCACATCAAGGTTCTCTGCAGTGTCGGAAGAGAGGGAAGATGCCCAGGAGGGGGCTCCAGGCCACCTGCCGAGAGAGGATCAAAGGGTTGAAAGGTCAGAGGGCGCAGCTCCCTTAACCATATCTGTCTGTGCAATAGCTGTTTCAGATTGTAAATCTTGGCAATTTCATTAAGTCCTCCTGGCTGCTACTGGGGCATTGGAATAATAAAATTTTATATCTGCTCCCTTTCCTGCCTCTAGCAGCCAGGCTGATACGTTTTGTGCAAGATGGGGGTGTCTCATGAAGGCCTTTCCTGGAATGATCAGAGCAGTGCTGATGAAACCTCAGATTGGGAAGTTGTACTTAATAGGAGGCTACCCTCTAGAAATGTGCTTTTAAAAAAAAGAAAAAGAACAAGGGAAAACAGCCACATGAACCATTTAGCAGCCTTGGGATTCATAGAGTACCTCTGCTCTGCAAAAGCAAGTCCCTAGGCCCTGGCCTTGCTGTGTGCCTCCCGGTACACACAGGAGGCAGCTGAAGCGAGCTCAGCCTGTGGTGTAGCTTATTAAACAGCCTGTTCTGATGACTCCTGGGTCTGTCTTGGGCAGCCTCCAGCATCCAGTCTGTGCTCCCATGTGGCAGACCCTTCGTTTCTCGATGGACACGTCTCCTGAATATGATTTTTCAAATGTTTTTCTTAGATTTTAACACGTTATGGACCTTTAGGGTACCTGGGCTCCTAGTCAGGACAAATCACAGTAATGGCTGCCCCTTTACTGCCCATATGTTTAAGACCCCCTGTAGTTTGTTTGAAAAGTTAAGAGATTTTCACAGTGAAGGTGCCATTTCTGAAATTTAAAGTGTTCCTTTTCACCGGGAGATAAGTTCACTCTGATTAAGTCCGTAATTCTCACTAAGCCATGTTTATGGGGGCAATAAACAATGTTTCAGCATGCTTGTTAAATTGGGTCTCCAACCTCTCCACTCTTTAAAAATTGACATTTCAAATAAAAGACAGGTGGAGATGGGAGTTGGGGTTTGCTATGCTCGGTGATGAATGAATGATAGCAAGTGGCAGTTGTATGGGAGGAGAAAGGCCCTATTTTTATGACAGGGTGACCCCAAACCATTCTGGGCTAGGGAATCCACATCCCCTTAAGCTCCCAACGAAGCTCTTAAATTCAAGTCTCATTGTTCCAGATTGGATGAATACTATTTTAAAGTGCTTTACATTCATTGTTTAACTTTCACAAGTCTGTGCTCTGATAGCAATGTCCCTGTTCCTAGGCACAGAGAAGTTAAATAGCTGGTCCAAAATCCTAGGCCAGTGAGATGGTTCAGCGGTCTAAAGTGTCAGCTTAGGAAAGCTTAAGCAACCACAGGGACCACTGTTCGATCCCGAGTACCACATGCTGTGCCAGCCCCACTCCCAAGGCAGACTGAGCCGGCAATAATAATAATAATAATAATAATAATAATAATAATAATAATGATAATAATAATAATAATATCTTGCATCTAATAATAAGCAGGGCCAGGATTCATACACTTTTTGTGTGTGTGTGTGTGTGAAGTGTTTTAGTGTCCACAAATGGAAAAATAGACAGGCCTTTCTTTGTGAGTCTTCTTGCTAATACATATCTAACTAGGGATACCTTAGATGTCAGAAGAACACATGCGTGCAGCTCCAGTTCCGTGCTCTCCTTAATATGTGTGCAGCACCAGTTCTGATTCACTCAGGGAGAAGAAGGTCTCCAGACTTTGGGGTAGGTGAGTCCAAACTCAAATCATCACTCTGTTGCTGCTTTGGGATCTGAGGCAAGTTACTTTGGCTCTTGGAGCTTCAGTTCATACTTCTGTAATTATAATGATGTGATTATTCTGTGATTATAATGATGCACATTCCTTGAGATGGTTCTGAGAATTTTTACATGTTATATTTTAAAATAAGGTATGTTTTAAAACTCTACAGTGCTTACCAGGTAACAGTGTTACCTCAGTGTGTATAAAAACATCAGGTTAAGGCAGTTCTTCTGAGTGGAAAGTGCCCACACATGTATGATGACAAAAAACATCATTGAACAGGTTTCAATTGTGGGCTGCCATGCCATATCTGGATTTGGTGTAGGACTCAGAGATGGCCCTTGGTCACCAGAACAGAGGAGGTGGCAGGCTAGAGGACTCATGGAAATCCCTGTGTCATGCCTCACATTTCACAGAGGGCTCAGCTATCTCATCCCTCATATGTATTGCTGCACTGGGGAAAAGGACAGTGCTAGACCCTGAGTCTCCAGCAGTAAGCAGCCCCCTACAGTTTGAGGAGAAACGTTGGTGAAGCCAGAGGCATGAATATGCTCACCCGCCACCCTGGCTGGCTGGAGGCACCGTATCAGGTAGATTCGTAAGGGAATACTGGTGGAACGTAGCTCACAGAGGCAGCCTATATCTGATGGCCAGCTCAAGAGAACATATGCACTCTAGTGGCTTCACTGATCTTTTCAACAGTTCTAAAGGTAAGGATTATGACTGCTACCTAGCCATAGAGATAGAAACCAGTGCTAAAGGCCACTCAGAGCCTTGCCTGAAGCACCTGCTTAGAAAATAAAAAGCTAGGATGCTAACCTTGCCATCTTCCCATCCTGGCCTGCGCCTGTCCCAGAGGGGAAATTGAGTGTGTATGTAGGTGCTTTGTGCATGTAAAGATGCTCTGTAAGAGTGAGGTCTCTTCTGCTACGTACCTCTGTACCTTTCTCAAGTTTATCTTCACCCCACCCACAAGGAAGCTGGTGCACTTCTTGACTTCAGGGACCACAGTTTAATCATCCCTGTGACCTTAAGACATAGCCTAAAGATGACATGAATGAGTGCCTGATGCCTGAGTGGCCAGAGACTGAGTGGATGAGTAGCTGCTGGATGGTGCCTCAGGAAAGGAGCCATTGGAGAAAGAGCCCTTGCTGATCTGGTGTGAGGATCAGACGTGTTAATGAGCGTCAGTGCTTATTACCTTGTGGAGAGTGGATTTGGCCTGGCCTGGGAGGCACATACCCCACTTCCCTTGCCTGCCAAGCTTCTGTTTCTGTTTAAAGTGCACTAGGAAATTCCAGCGGTGTTCTCAGGGCTCCTCTGAACTGTCGGGCTTAGATTTTTAATTTTGTGGAGCAGGAAGAAGCAAATCAGTGACTCCTGACTCCAAAGAAAAGCCATTACGTTTATCAACTGGTTGGCAGCTCAGTGACCTTTGGGGCCTGAGGAAGGGAAGGAAAATGTCACCCTTCATCTGTATGTTCCCAAGATTTCAGAAGGGAATAAAGAATTTAGAGTCCCTGAATGCTTGCCTTTCCTCTTCCCAGCCTTTCCCTCTGATTTCTTTTTCCTTTCCTCCAAGGAGGCCACCATCTCCCCAAGCTGTTCTTTGTTAGTGCTCATATGTATGCGCATGCATTTGAGCACATTTTACATGTGCTGTATGATCGAAAGAACACTGGCTCATGCAACCCAGATTCAGAGCTTTTCTCTGACACATACCAGCTCTAACAGCATGGACACATTATTTAATTTTTGGTCTCAGTTTCCTTATCCATCAAATGGGCATGATGCTCTAAAGGAAAACCTCTTTTCCTTGGGAATTTTCATGGAGGCTGAACCAGGCATCAAACTGCTCCACGACTTGCTTCATCTAGTATGTGCCTCACAGAAAGCTTACTATATTTGCTGATTGAAGCAGTGAGTGGGAACAAACAATATAATGGAAGTTCAGAGGGCTTGCTGCTCACCTGGCCTCCATGCTTACCCCACTGTTGCTTAGCCAGGTGACTTTGGACAAAGTATTTTTATCTCTCTGACCTTCAGTGTTCTTAGTCTGCAGGATGAGGATAAATGATACAGACTGAGCATCAGGAGGAGCACAGCTACAAGTGCCTGTTGGGGGTTCACTGAGAGGTTTCCCAGGTCTGAGCGGCCTGTCTGCAAAGTCAGCAGCAGTTTGTACCTTCTGGAACCCTAGAGGTTCAGTTAGTACAAGAAGCAACTGCATAAACCCAGCAGCAGGGCTGGCAAGATAACTCAGTGGACTAAGCCCCTGCTCAGGCAAGTGCAGGGACCGGGGTTTGATCCCTGGCAATAAATGTCACGTTGGCCTGGCCCCACCCCCCGGCATGCTGGGTCAGGGTGTGATGGTGCATACCTGTAATCCTAGTACTGGGGAGGCTGAAAACAGGAGGATCACTAGGAGTCTGAGCTACATAGTGAGAGCCTATACAAAATAGATTTTAAAAAAGAAAAAAGGAGCAGTCATTTAGCACAAGGTTTTTGCTAATAAACTATTAAGGTATAACATTATGTTTAATTCTAACTATATTCTCTACCTGTCAAAAAAAAAAAAAAAAAAAGAGGCTGCTAGGAAGCAATTGTACTGGGAAGAACATCTGCCATTTTTCAGAAGTGTTGTATCTTTCACAGGGGATGAATTTTCTTTGAACCAAATCACAGTTTGTGGGCATGAGCCTGCACAGGTGCAAGGGTAACCATGACCTCTCAAAGCAAGGGCCTGGACCCCTCCTTTTGTTTGGCTATCCTGTTGGTATATACTCTGGCCTCACATTGCTGTAAGAGAATAGACAGTGCTTGTTGGCTGGCTTCCAGGTGTGACTCCCATAAAGAGAAGCCCCACCTGTGGACCACACCAGCATCCTGGATAGGTGGGAACATACTGCTAGGTAAAAAATGTTGCTGTTTACTTTCCTTTTTACTTAGCCCTCTCACAACCCTATGTAGGAAACAGTTCTAGACTTATTTGATAAGTGAGAAAACCAAGGCCCAACTCAATTTAATTAACTTTCCCTGAGTTTAGTAACTAGGACTTGGAAAAGCCAAAACCTAGTCTCTCTGGGTCCTCCTGCTGCCCCTCAGTCCCATTGCCCTACCACAGCAAGGAGACCCAGGAGTACAAAGCCTTTCAGAAGGGCCTTGGTAATTTCCTCCCTGCTCCTCACTAGAGGGAGACAGGAGAGACTGAAAAAGCAGTACATGGCTTGCAAGTATCTATCATTGCAAACATATTTTCTGACAACAAAGTGCATTCTAGGTACAATCATTCTTGTTAGAAGTATTTGCTATATTAGCTACTCATAATAGCTAATATCTAGTGCTAATTATGTGCCAGACACAATTCACTGAATTACCAAAACAAGCCAGTGAGGTCTATGTTATTTACCTTTTATGAAGTATGAGATTTATAAGGAAGTGATCACACCCATGTAGCCACAATCCAGATTAAGAAACAGCATATTACCAGTCCCCCAAAACCCTCCTCTGCCCCATTCTAGTCATTTCTTTCCCACTTGGGGGTACTGGGTGTCATTGTTTTCATCTGACTATGTATAAGGAAACTAAGGCACAGGGAAACTTAGTGATTTTCCCCTGAGGCTCAGACCACATTGGTCTGGAGCATATGCTCACATAAGACATAACCAGGAGGGGCCTGCCAGATAGCTCAGTGGACCTGCTTAGGCAAAGCTGAGAGACTGGGGTCCGATCCCCACAACAAATGCTGTGCCAGCCCCACCCCCAGGGTATGCTGAGATGGCAGTCAAGATGGGGCATGGTGGCTCGTGCCTATAATTCCAGCATTTGGGAGGCTGAAAACAGAAGGATCACTGCAAGTCTGATCTGTGTAGTGAGACCCTGTAGACCCTGTACCAAATACATTTTTTTAAAAGAAAAAGGCATGACCAGGAAAAGAACAAGAAGTTGAAAGGAGTCTGAAATTTACTGATCATTTAGTAGAATCAGGTATAGTACCATTCTTCATGCACTTCTCACCTCTGGAAACCCTCATGAACAGCTATACAGCATTGTCCCATTTTGTAGATAAGAAAACTGAGGTGCAGAACAGAAGAAACAATGGTGGTTACATAGCGCAGAGGCAAGGCTTGAGTCTGGCAGTCTCGTTCCAGAACCCACAGTCCTAATCACCACATTAATGGCTCATATCCACTGTGAATTAATTCTACACTAATTAATCACGATAATTTTACATGATTGTTATCATTGCCATCATCATTGTTATTCCCATCGCACTTGCTTGAGCAGACTCCACTTTGCTTACGTTGGACTCCCGTTGTCCGTCCGGGCTGACGCTGACATCTGCTGCAAGACCGGCCTCCCAGTAGAGTGGATCCAGCCTGGCTCGCTTGCTCTCTGGCTAATGAGCATGTGCCCTGTGTCCGGCTCTGTGCTGGGCCCTGGAGACAAGCAGCACATGGCTCCACCCTGCATATGGCCCTGGTGTGAGAACAGTGAGGAAGATTCAGTGGGTGCGAACTCACTTAGCTTACGTGTCACCTCACCGACCTGCAGAACTTCCGTGCTCATTAGGAAGCCCTGTCCTCGGCTGCAGGGTGTGTTGGAAAAGCCAGGAGTGGGGCCAGGCCAGGCTGCTCGGCACCTAGCCCCAGCCGCCCAGTCTAGCGTCACCCACAATGCTGTATCACCATGCCAGGCCTACCCTTCATTTTCTGGTCTGGCTGTCAGCCCTGCCCTCTGTCATTAGCTGCCAATCCCTGCCCTATATGGGCAGAGTCACCCCCCTGGGAGATAGAGGCAGACAAATTGAGTACAGTTGATACTAATTTATATTATAAGAAAACTCCATTGTTGTCATACTACTAATTTTAGAAAATAAAGGTGTATAAAAGTTTTCCTAAGTGACACCCAAGGTAGGGTGACTCTCACATAGACCCCACATTTTATAAGGAAGTATATGAGAAACTTTAGGGACATGGGATGTGTATGGTTTTCCTAACAGGACTAAGATGAAAAACAAAAACCCAACAAATTCTAGACTAGACAAGGAAGAGGGCAAGGAGCAAAAACCCACTGCCCCTTCGAATGCACTGTGGGCTGTGACCCCAGAGGAACTTACCATGAGTGCTGTTCATTCATTCACCATCACTCAGGTCTATTCACTGTCACATTTGAGTCCATTTATTCTGCATTCTGGATATAGTACAGCACTAATGTGGTGTATTTGATTACAATTTGGACAATTTGAGCCACCTATGAAATCACCACCATAGTGATACAGAATATTCCCATCATTCCCAAAAGGTCATTTCTTTTTATTTGACAAGCACTTACCATTACTTAATATTTCCCATGTGCCAGGCCCTATGCTGAGTACTTTAGAGATACTAACCCATCTGATCCTCCTAACAAGCCTGTGAGGTAGGTTCACTTGTCCTCTCCAGTTCACTCATGAGGAAACTGAGCTATAGAAAGGTTACATGACTTGCCCAAGTTGGCACAGCTCATAAATGGTAAAGAGGAAGTAAAACTCAGATGGGCTGTTTCTCCACATTTGCCCTTCACTTCTGGGTTCTGCTGCCATTCACTCATTCATTCATTTGCTGCTCTGGACCAAAATTGGGATAAGAGCTAGAAATACAAAGATTGAGCTCCTTGACCTCGCAAGAAGCCCAGACACTAGTGAAAGAATTGGATGCTTGCGCAAATACCTCCCAGTAGATGGATGAGTTTTCTAGTGATGTGAGGGAGCCATCCTAGAGCAAAACTCAGGGAAGGCCCACTGCATCTGGCTCTCTGAATTAAGGAAAGACCCAGGGACTGAGTTCTAGGAAGTCAGTCAGAGAAAGGACAGACAGGCAAGAGAGAGCACCACTGTTCCTTGAGGACTTGTGGGTGTTCTGGCATCATACTGAATCTTTTAGATGCATTCGAGTATCTAATGGCCCCAGACTCTGTGATGTCATTTCCTGTTTCACAGCCAAAAACTTACAAGGTTGGTACATTATCTGAAGCTGCCCACCGGGGTAAAGGCAAGTCAGATTCTTCTTACCTTCCCTGAGCACCTGCCTTTCTGTGAATTGTCTCTTTCCTGTTATGAAAGGCATGGGTCAAGCTAAGATTGCCTATGACAAAGCATATATAGATAAAGACATTTTTATTAAAAATATTGATGAGAAGATGCCATTTTCGTATGTTTCTCTGTGTTAGAGATGCCATTTGGAAAGCCCGGTGTGCATGTCAGTTGTGTTTTTTTTTTTGTTTTTTTTTTTTTGTTTTTTTTTTTTCTCATTCTAAGAAAAAGCCTATAGAGTCTGGTGGGGGAAGGGTTTGCAGCTGGCAGGAGCTTTGGCATATGTTGTAACTAAAAAGAGAGGGAATGTGTTGGTGGGACAAGCTACCGGAGAGCTGTCTCGGTGTGCTGCGGTACTAGTGTTTTAATTGGGTAGGATTTTTGGAGGACTATTTTGACATCTGCTCGTGTCTTTGCTGATTTTTCTTCACTTAGAGTAGGAAACACAAGCTGTGGATAAAATGACTTTAAAATAATTGGAAGTAAAGATATCTCTCTCAAAAGTCAAATTTGAGAGGGACACTTTAACAAGTAGAAACTAAATTCCACTTCTAGGAATTCATCCTAAAATACAAAGCTTGATGCCTACACATTTCATGACAGGATTATATTTAATAATTTCTTAAAATCTGGAAATACTCAACAACAGGGAGTTGGTGGGGTGTGTTTCCGTGTAATGGAGCACTCTGTAGCAATTAGTAATGATCTTCACAAAACTTCTAATGGCATGAACCATTGCTTATATACTAATTGGTGAGAAAGTCAAAGGGATGCATTGGAATGACTTTAACTGTGTTTTAAAATTTAGGGAAGGGGCTGGGGAGATAGCTCTGTGGCACAAGTGCCTGCCTGGCAAGTGCAAGGTTGTGAGTTTGAACCCCAGTCCCACAAATAAATAAATAAATAAATAAATAAATAATAAAATAAAATAAAATTTAGGGAAGGGGAGCAGGGAAATAGCTCAGGGGCACAAGTGCCTGCCTGGCAAGTGCAAGGTCCTGAGTTCAAACCCCAGTTCCATAAAAAAATAAATAAATAAATAAAATAAAATGTAGGGAAGGGGGACTATGGGAGGAATTATACCACAATATCATCTCCAAATGGAAGGATTACAGTAACATTTTTTTTTTTTTTTTTTTTTTT
>PVJA010034408.1:0-22569 GCA_004027025.1 Myocastor coypus | reverse complement strand
TCTTTCAGAAAATCATGTTATTGATAACTGTGTAAGTTAAAATACAGCATATCAATAATTAGGGGACTTTTACAGTTGTGACATACAAATATGCCAAGCACAGGAGATTTCAAACTCCTTCAATTTGAATTAAAATATTTTCAAGTGAAAACATGAATATGTTTATTTTAATTTTTATGTTTGCCATTTTCTTACATATTTTTGTTTTCTAATTGAGGTAAAAATTGGAATGTACAAATCATAACTATATAATTTACACATTTGAGGTTTTGTTTTGTTTGGAACTAAGGATTAAATTTAAGGTCTTGAGCTTGTTAGGCAAGCCCTGTATCACTGAGCTACAGTCCTAGCCTATGGGACGAGTTTTGATAGCATAGACACCTTTTATTTAATGTTTATGGTACTGTGGATTAATCTCAGGGCTTTGTACTGAGCTACATCTCCAGCCTCTTCTTATTTTTTGAGGCAGGATCACACTAAGTTGTTCAGGCTGGGCTTGAACTTATTTTTCTCTTGCCTCAGTATCTCTGAATGCAGGATTATGCCCCTGTACCAGTGTCTGACTAGAATGTGTACCCAATTTTGAAATACTCCAACATATGGGGTATTTGAGTATTTTCATTATTGAGTACTTGAATACTTTGCATCTTTCAAGACAGTGTCTACATTCTACATGAAACTACTCTTGATAGCTATCCTCATGAATTAAAGTTTAGTCAAAGATTAACATATGTAGGAAGCTGGGGTGATGGCTCTGAGGCACAAGTGCCTGCTGGGCAAGTGCAAGGTCGTGAGTTTGAACTCCAGTCCCACAAAAAAAAAAAAAAAAAAGATTAACATATGTAAATACAGTGAATTATGAAGCATTTGTAAAGTGTTTTTATTTAAAGTAGTATTTATGATATTGTTTAATGTTTTTTTTATATTAGGTAATTTTTCTGTTAATATTATATATATTTTTAAATGAGGATTATGCAATTTGTATATCATTAATAATGTAGTGGTATATGACTAATGCTGCCATAAACATTTTGTAGATGTGAGTATATATTTTTGTTTCTTCTGAGAAATGACATAAATGTGAAATTACTAGATCATATGTAGTTTTATAAATGTCATAAGCAACTTTTAGTTTTCTAAACCAACAGTATTCCATTTGGTCCATATCCTTCTCAACATTTGAGGTTCTAGCAATTTTTATTTTAGTCTTTTGACAAACAGGGGTATCTTGTTCAGGTTTCCGTTTTCATTCCTATGGTGGTTGTCTTCTCTCGTTACTGGGACAAATGCCCAACACCCAAAATGAAGGAGGGAAACATTTATGTAGCTCACAGGTACTGGAGGTTTCAGCCCAAATTCACCTGGCTCCCAGGCAGAGGGGCATGTGGCAGAGAACAACTTTTCTTGATGGAGGCAAAGAGCAAGAGAGTGAAGGGAGGAGCAGCAGCAGCTCAAGCAACTAACTTTTCTTCCCTCCTTACACTGAAATGCAAATTACCTGCCCCAGGGCAGATGCAGCATCCACACCCACAATAATCATTCACAAATGGGAGAAGCCATCCCATAACTGAGACTTTGGGGGGACACCTGTACACAAACCATAATAGTGGCAAATGAGCACTCTTTTATGTACTTTGAGCTATTTGTATTTCTTTCATTTATTAGTTTCCCAAAGTTGATATTCTTTTTTTAATTCCTGAAATAAAGAGATCCCTCTCCTATCCTGGGGACTAAACTTAGTGCCTTCACACTGAACTACATTCCCAACATTTTAAAAAATTTTGAGATAAGTTTTTGTTAAGTTACCCAGCTGATATTCAAACTTTGTATCTTTCTGTCTCAGCTTGCCAAGTGTTAGGATTATAGGCATGTGCCACCAAGCCTAGTTTTAAGAAGTTCTTTGTAGAGTAAATTCTGTAACTTATCACATGAGCTAGGAATGGAGCTCAGTGATACAGGGCTTGCCTAGCAAGCTCAAGACCTTAAATTCAATCCTTAGTGCCAAACAAAACAAAACCTCAAGTGTGTAAATTATATATTTAAGATCTGTACATTCCAATTTTTACCTCAATTAGATACAATTTCATTGAAGTGAAAATGTTTTAAGAATATTTCTTCCAAGGGCCAGGCGTGGTGGTGCACACCTGTAATCCCAGCATATGGGAGGCTGAGGCAGGAGGATCGGTGTGAGTTCGAGACCAGCTGGGCCACAAAAGTGAGCCCAAGGCCAGCTTGAACTGCATAGCGAGACCTTGTCTCAAAAAAGACAAAAAAAAAAAAAAAAGAATATTTTTTCCAGATTTATTATTTTCATATCAGTAGCTTTTGTTGAACAGCTTTTTAAAAAGTTTTAGTGATGACTATCATATTTTACAAATAAGTAGAGCTTATTGTATTTTTTTAAATGCTTACCTATTCCAAAGTTAAGAAGATAGTTTCCTATATTTTCTATTAGAAGTCCTATA
Organism: Myocastor coypus; assembly: GCA_004027025.1. Classification (NCBI taxonomy): domain Eukaryota; kingdom Metazoa; phylum Chordata; class Mammalia; order Rodentia; family Myocastoridae; genus Myocastor; species Myocastor coypus. The sequence continues at coordinate 20,104 of PVJA010034408.1, read as the reverse complement.
GTCAATCCCTTTTATTTGGGCCTATGAGTTGTAAATGAGTTCATTTTGATACATGGTACTTAGTAGAGAGTTGACACTCATTTTTTTCCTTACTAGCCTATCTGCTTGTCCTAGTGCCTTTTTGATGAAGTTTTCCTGGTATTTTCTTTTGTACTTATTGCTTTGCCTTCGTACTTTTGTTGAAAATCATCAACCTCATACAGGTATAATGCACATGGATTTTATTTCCATATTGACTTGTGTCAGCATTATGATGGAAAAGTAACTTGTTTGTTTAACTTTCATGTTTCTTAGCTAAGTGTAATTTTGTCCTTCCTGGGACATTTGGCAGTATCTGGAGATAGCTTTAGTTCTTACAAGTGGGAAGAAAGGTTGCTAATAGCAGCATGTGATAGAGCCTACAGGTATTATTGAACATCCAGTAATGAACAGTGATACAGGGAGAAAAACTGATCCCGGGTGTATAACCTCCAAATGATACAGGAAACCTCCAAATAATATAGGGGAAAATGATCTTCAACCTGAAAAGTACTTGGGATGAATTTGTTTTCTCTAAAACTAAAGAATGAATTTTAGGAACAAACGGAGGTTATGAGCAGAATAGATACATTGGGGGGAAGAAACCTCCTATCTGAGAGGAACAGGAGGAGGTTCCTGAGTGGGTTGTCCCCAGGAAGCTGTCTCTTTCAAGGACTTTTATAGAGGAAAACCATGTGGTGAGGCAGGTCTAAGGTGGTAGAGCACATGGGAACTCACTTAGGTGGGCATGAGGTGGAACAAAATTATGGTCAACTGATGAGATTACAAGCACCATTGCTCAGGTAAAATTGATTAAATCTAGTTACCAAATGGGGAAGCGGATCACCTAGCAAGTGGGCAAGAATACTAAACAAGGTCTCTTCCTGTTGGGCTTGGGCTAGTTACTCCTTCAGGTTCTTTCAAGGTGACTGATACTTATTTGACATATCAATCCCTGATGCTCATCCTTAGGAAAGTATGTGGCTGCATTTGTTTACTCTTGCTTTGAGATCCAGCCCACAGCAGAGTGTCTGTCTGTAGTTGTAAAGTCACTGTCTTCCATCTTACCTCCTTGAGGGCGTGGCCCTGTCTAACTGCCTATAATATTTCTACCTAATTTAGCCGCCTGCAACAGCAGGACAGTTACACACAGAATTATCATAATGGCTCAGAAAATCATAACACTGAGGTTGAAATATCCCACTGTAGGGGCTGGGAGATAGCTCCATGGCACAAGTGTCTACCTGGCAAGTGCAAGGTCATGAGTTTGAAACCCAGTCTCTCAAAAAAAAAAAAAAAAAAAAATCCCACTGTATGTAGCTTTATGTTAATTCTTAAAGCTAGATAGTCTCAGTCCTCCAGTCTTGTATATTTTTTTTCAAAACTGTCTTGGATATTTAAGATCCTTTACATTGATATATAAGTTATAAAATATACTTGTTATCTGGAGAATTAATGGGTACTGCATTTGATCTGTAGGATAATTTGGTGGCAAGTACCTTCCTAATAATTTTTGAATTCTTTAAGTATTATAATTCAGGAAACCTGTGTCAGCTTGAAGCTTTTTTTGTAATTTTTACAGATTATTATAATAAATTCATTTTTTTTTTCTGGAAAGAAAGCTCAACAGGCTTAAATAGGAACACAGAATTAGTAGGTAGAGAAGAGAGAAAAATAAATTTATTTGATAAGGAATTGACTGATACTCATAGGGATCTACAGAACCAAACATAGGACAAGCTGGGAAGATAAAGATCCCTGGTAAAAGTTGTGTTACAGTTTGCATCCTAATAGCATTCGGAGACAGAATTTGTCGGGGCTGGTAAGCCTGAAATGTGTAGACAGGCCCACTGTTGGGGACTCAAGGAAAAGTAGATGTTTGCAACTGAAGGCCAAAGGCATTCTAGGGACAGAATTCTTTCTTCCTCAGGACACCTCAGTCTTTGTCTCTTTTAAGACCTTCAAATAATTGAAAGAGAACCAACCAGTGGGTAAGATAATCTGCTTTACTCAGTTGTCTGTTATTGATTTGAATGTTGATCCTTTCTAAAATTACCTTAATGGAAGCATCTAGATTGATGTTTAACTGGGAATTATTTACTATGATCTGTCTACATTAACATATAAAATTATCCATCACAGACAGCAATTCAAATGGGCTATTTTCATATCAGTTTTCTTGTGTTGTTTCTCCCCTCCCCAGGAAAGGGTCTTTTAAAATCTAATTTGTGAAATGTTTTTTGGCAAAGCACTAATGCAATTATATTTCTTTAAGCCCAGCTGATGTTCATTTATAACAGAGTCACATTTGACATGACTTTGGAATGTTCTGATGAAAAGCAGGCAGCCATGGGCTTTTAACTTTTTACTCAGGTTCTATAATAGATAAATCAAGAAGCATTTTCATACTGCATATTATAATCAGAATCTTCTATATAGTCAATCACTGATTTAAAGTTAAATATTAAATACCTTTCCTGCCATTATATTTAAAAGTAGCATTTATGTATTTATTTATTTATTTGTTTATTTATTCATAGACAGGGTCTTGCTATGTAGTTCAGGCTGATCTTTGACTTGCTATGTAGTCCAACCTGGCCTCAAAGTTTTGGCAAGCCTCTTGGCTCAACCTCCTGAGTAGTAGGCATGTGTAGTGGTAACTTTTAAAATACTCTATGACTAAAGATCAGTGTGACCAGATACAGTGAACTATAAACTTCCAGTGAGCGTGAAGTTTCTGCATATTACTATTGTAGAAACACCTTTGAGTGTGAGTAAATGTGTGTGTGTGTGTGTGTGTGTGTGCGCGCGCGCGCGCGCACGCATGTTGCTCCTGGCCTAGACATTCTTCCTTCATTGTTGGGTTCTAAAAGCAGACCTGGCAGAGTGCCCACTGTGAGTGGGATTGGGTTCTGTTTCATAACAAACTGCTTTTACTCCCAAGAAATTGGAAGGCATTAAGTTATCTGTGTTTGAGCATATCTTTCTCCTTGCTTTTTCAATGTTTCCATTAGCCAGAACAGATTACCTGTCTAGGATGTTATTTGTCATCTAAAAGAGAGATAATACTTCTATTTCAAATAAAAATTTAACTTACAACCTAGAATTCATTATTATGCTCTTTTTCAAGTCATGGGACAAAGTAGAAGAGTCAGCAAATGATTATTGTTCCATGGAATTGCTGCAAAATCTACCAAGTGTTTTAGAACTGTATGAATACAAATATGTATGGTTTATAACCACCAGTGATTGAAATGCCCTGACATGAAAAAGACTTCCTTTGGCCCCATGCCTCTGATGATTCCCTTGCCCCTCTGAGGCCTCTTCTCTTTTCAGTAAGCTACATGTTCCATCCCTACTTCACAGTGACCTGTACTGCCATCCATCACACATAATCTGTCCCTCATGTTTTCCTTCTTATCTTCTTGTTTTTATAAGATGATGAAAGGTTTGTGAAGTGAGTTATTACTGTAGTCTAGCTATTTTTTCAACTTGCTTTGGTGCATTTTAGCTGATATTACAAGGTAAACCTTGTCATTCATTGGAGAACCTAAATGTGAATAAATCTAAAACAACCCAAAACACAATAAGGAGAATACATCAAATGATGTGCAATATGTATCAATTTTACTATCAAGCTATTCAGACACTTCGTTTTGCCATCTAGCACAAAGTTTTGCACGTAGTATATGTTTAAAGGTGGGTTCAAAACTGTACAAATATTATCTCAAAATGGATCATAAACCAAAACATAAAATTCAAACTTATATAAAAAATAAAATAAAGGTGGTTGATTTCTTAAAATTTGATTTTATGAAAATAATTGAATGAGTATAGAGTCTGCATCCACTAAAGGACATTTAAATAATTTCTCAGCAATAGAAAAGTTTAGCACAGTAGTTTGTAGTTTACTCTTTAACTTGTTTGTCTTAGATATTTTCCCATGTAACTACATATAGGTCTACCTCAGTTTTTCAAAATTCTTTTATTTCATTCCCTTAATATCTGCAGTGTTTTTAGGCATAGTCTTTACTTTTCAGTTGCACATTTTTTTTTTTTTTTTTTTTTTTTTTTTTTTTTTTTTTTTTTTTTTTTTTTTTTTTTTTTTTTTTTTTTTTTTTTTTTTTTTTTTTTTTTTTTTTTTTTTTTTTTTTTTTTTTTTTTTTTTTTTTTTTTTTTTTTTTTTTTTTTTTTTTTTTTTTTTTTTTTTTTTTTTGTTGTGTTTTTGAGACAGGGTCTCGCTATGCAGTTCAGGCTGGTCCTGCGCTCACTTTTGTAGCCCAGGCTGGTCTCGAACTCGCACCAATCCTCCTGCCTCAGCCTCCCAAGTGCTGGGATTACAGGCGTGAGCCACCACGCCCGGCTTCAGTTGCACATTTTTTAAAGCTTAATGAGAAAGGGACTGATGAGATAGCTCAGCAGACTAAAGTACCTGCTTAGGCAAGTACAGAGACCCTGGTTCAATTCCCAGGCACCACATGCCATGCCAGCTTTACCGCCAGGGTGGGCTGAGCTGGCTAGAGTCCAGGCATAGTGGTACATGCCTATAATCTCTGGTCTGAGGAAGCTGAAAGCAGGAGGATCACCACAAGTCCAAGTTGCATAGTGAGACCCTGAAACCACCAAATACATTAAGAAACAAACAAAAAAGGCTTGATGGGAAAGCACATGGACTCTGAAGCCAGGTCACCCAAATTTTAAGTTATGTCGTCATTGTGATTTACTTTTTACACATACAGATAATGCTGTAGGTCATATTTTAGAACCCACATCAGTGTGCTTATTAGTGACTATTTCAGGAAGGCAGATTCCTTGAATTGCTAGTTAACAGGGTCTATATATTAGTGAGGTGGATGACCTCCAAATGACATAGGGGAAAAATGAAACTCCTGATGTGAAAATACCTGGGACAAGTTCTTGTTTGCTAAAAACAAAGAATGAATTTTAGGAAAACAAATGGAGGTGATGAGCAGAATAGATTTATTGGGGAAAAGAAAGCTCTTGTCTAAGAGAGGGACACAATGGGGAGGCTCAAGTGGATTGTCCCCAAGAAGCTGTCTCTTTCAGGACTTTTATAGAAGAAAAACCATGTGGTGAAACTGGTGGAGAACATGGGAGCTCACTTAGGTGGGCATGAGGTAGAACAAAATTATGGTCAACCAATGAGATTACAAGCACCATTGCTCAGGTAAAAATGATTAAATCCAGTACCAAATGGGGAAACAAGTCACTTAGCAAGCAGGCAAGAATACCAAACAAGGTCTCTTCCTGTTGGGGGTCCAGTTAGTGACTTATCTGGGTTCTCTTAAGGTGATTGATACCTATTTAGAATATCAATCACTGATCCCTATTCCTAGGGAAGTGTGTAGCTGTGTTTCCTCTTTTGTCTTGAGGTCTGGCCCATATGGTAGTGTCTGTCTCTTCCAAGATGTAAAGTCATTTTGTCTTCCATATTGTCCTTGAGGGTCTGGCCCTGTCTGACTCCCTATAATATTTCTATGTAATTCAGCTGCCTACAACATTAGGACTTTGAAGTGTGCATCAAATTTTTCTCCAAAAGATAAAAATCACAATTTACACTGATTTCAACCAAGTATAATCTGATTGCAGACTGTCACTCACATCACAGTATGATTTCCAGGCCAAAAAGCCAAGTTTCCCTTTTTTGCATACAGTTGTATTTAGTCAGTTTGATAATACTGATACAGAATTTCTAACCAAAGTTCTGATTTATAGAGAACTTCCACAAGTTCTGATTAGCAAGAATGAGAAAATATTTGCAAGACATTTTAGACAAAAAGTTTCAACATATGAAACATAGAAAGAATACAAGTAAGACTTGGCTATGGTAGTGACAAAACTGACTAGACTAGTTTAAACCTTTCGTTTCATAGACGAGATTACTCAAAGATGGAAACTGACACCCCAAACTGTAGCATGTAGCAGAAAAACAGTAACCCAAATCAGAAAAGCCTGCTTTAAATTTGTATGTGTGCATGTGCATGTATGTGTATCTGGGCATGAGCATGCATGTTTGAAATTCAAAATTCCTTTTTTTTTTTAGGCTTAGGTATAATAAAAATCACATCAATTCTGTTGGTGTAACATGATATATAATAAAAATAGAAGTAACATGTGTTCTTTTCAACTAAAATTTACTTTTAGATAAACTCCCTGAGTCTTAATGTCATTATGAATACATGAATATATTTAGGGGAACACTAAATTGCACAACACATTAAAAACCTTTAGCACAGTTTGAAGAACAGCAAGCTCTCAATAAATTGAAACTATTATTACTAATTAATGTTGCCTAATAGTATGCTATGTATAGGATTTGTTTGCATTAATTAAAGTAATACAGAAGGATGTTACTGGGCTTTTTATTTTAAAAAATAATTAAAACTTTTTTTTTTTTTTTTTTTTTTGTCTTTTGAGACAGGGTCTCACTATGCAGTTCAGGCTGGCCTTGAGGTTACTATTATAGCCCAGGCTGATCTTGAACTCACATTGATCCTCCTGCCTCAGCCTCCCAAGTGCTGGGATTACAGGTGTGTACCACCACGCCTGGCTTTTTAAAAAAAAAAACTTTTCTGTTATTAAGTGTATTTCTTTTCTAGGGAGCTCTAAAAAAGAGTATGTATTACCAGTAATCAATGTTAAAAATTTAGTATTTTCTACTACTTAATAATATATAGAAATCAACTTAATTAAAATGTTTTGTTGCCCCAGGCATGCTGAGCTGGCCAAAGAGTCTGGGTGTGGTGTTACATGCCTGTAATCCCAGCACTTGGAAGGCTGAAAACAGGAGGATCAGTACAAGGCTGAGCTACATAGTGAAACGCTGTACCAAATACATAAATATATAAATAAACACATGTTTTATTGTTTGATGAGCCTCTAGTCTTAAGGATCATGGATATAAGAAGAGTAAAATAAAAACTAACTTCATTAAAGTATAGGTGGCTTTGACTGAAGTATAGTTCTGTGATTCATCAAAGTTTCTTTACTGTCATGAATATTTCAAAACGGGCAGATACCTTGGAGAGAATAAATCAAACCCAGGTATATATTTAGATTATTTAGAAGCTTTTAGAGCAAAATGGGGCCTTTCTCAACCTGAGGACACAGATAATAGGCCAAAAGTGGTACTCCAATCCTTTCCTATTCAACTCTCTGAGTTCTCTGATAACATTTTTGTTCACCATGTTCCACCACCACCACACTTGGATCCAAAATGCATGTGCTAGGCTGATTGAAATACAAATGAAATAGGGATCAAGAGGTTAGACACACTAAAATTGGAAATCTGACAGAAGTTATTACTGGTATCATTTCTTGATTTGAAAGGGTATGGGGCAGTGAATCAAGGTTTCCAATTCAAGGTTTTTACGCATTTAGCCCATTTCTCTACTTTAATTGGATTATGTCAAGGTTAAAAATGATGACTCCTTTGACCCAGCAACCAGGCCGAGGCTGTATCTCTTATAATCTACTTATAAGACATGGTATATTTTCTAATATTAGAAACTTTCAAAAATATGTATATGTGAATATGCACATACAAGGATACATATATGTAGCATAGATGTATAGCTTCTTTGTCTTAGTTCATTGAGAATAAAAGTTTGTAGTAATATGGTTTGGACAAGATAGCAGGTCTGCACCTTTTCCTCTGAATAACTACTACAAAGACAACAATATGAATGGTATTAATTGTAACCATCCTAACTTGTTTTGAAATGGTTTTGTTGCTATTTTCTTTTTTTTCTCATTAAAATGAATTTTAAAAATACAAAAAAAAACGATGACTCTGAAAGAGTCCATTATCCTTTCTTCACTTGAATTAGTGAAATCTTTCCAAACTGTGACTTATCTCAACCTCTCACTTGAAAACTTTATTGATCTTTTTTGACAACCCCCCACCAGGAATTTTTATCTGTTCCCTTCCTATAGTTATATTTTCTTCCAGCTCAAAGCTTGCACTTCTTGTTCCACTCTATTCTCCCTCCTTAATACTGCTTTAGTCACTTATTTTCAACATTTCCTTCCCTTGAAAAGCATATGGATCCTATATCGTTTGCCTGACACTCAGAACATACATTTGAATTTCCATGCAAATTATTAGCACTTTTATTTATTTTTTTCTTGTTTCAGAACTTTTTTTTGTTTATTTATTTGTTTTTATGGCCGGCTCAGCCTGCCCTGAGGGCAGGGCTGGTGCAGCATGTGGTGCTGCGGATCAAACCGCAGTCCCTGCAGCTGCCTAAGCTTTCCTAAGCAGGCGCTTTAGACCACTGAGCCATCCTGCCGGGCCCAGCACTTTTAAATACTAAGAAGCACTCCAATTTTTTCAGGAGTAAGTATGGTAAAAAATACACTTCCTTCAAGCACACATCCATTTTTCTTATCCCTTTCTAAAGCAGTTTTGGAATTCATTTTTGTAAGTGCCTAATTGCACTGTGGTGTCTGCCTTTGATGTCTTGACTGATTTTAAATGTTTATCTTTCATGGTCATTTTAACTTTTGGAAAGAGCCAAAATTGCACAGTGCTAAATCTAGTAAATAAAATGGATGAAGATACTTTTTTTTTTTTTTTTGTCTTTTTGAGATAGGGTCTCACTATGCAGTTGAGGCTGGCCTTGAGCTCACTTTTGTAGCCCAGGCTGGTCTCGAACTCGCACCGATTCTCCTGCCTCAGCCTCCCGAGTGCTGGGATTACAGGCGTGAGCCACCACGCCCGGCGAAGATACATTATATTTAATTTGACAGAAAGTTTGTTATGGTTTATGTCTAGTTGTCCCCTTAAAGCCTCATGCAATCATGGGGCAGGGACTTCTATAGATTGAACTTGATTCATGATCCACTGAGATCATGTGATTTAGTACTGATCTAGAGTTTGAGACTTAATCCATGATCCCTGGGATTATGTGTTTTAAGTACTTCTGGGATTATTGAGTGTAGCCTAAGGTGGATAGGCTAAGGCAGAGAGCCTGATGTAATTTAAAAAGAGAGACAGAGAGACAGACTCACGCTGTTGCTCTCTGCTCCCTTGGTTGTTCCATTGCCTCTGTGGCCATTGTTGCTGTTTCCATCACCATGAACTGGATGCTCTCTGCTCTGTTCCACTCAGCCTTGGGCCAGCTGATAATGGACTGAAACCTCTAGTAACTATGAGCTAAATAAACCTTTCCTTCCTTCATCTTGAGTGTTGGGTATTTGTCCCTGCAAGGAGTAAAAAGTAACTAAGACAGTGTCCTACCAGAAATGAATGTGACACAGCACTGTCATGATGGGGAATGAGACCATTTGTGTATTTCTCAGGCCATTTTCCACATATTTCTTAAGTACTCTAGTAAGGCTTTAAAATACTCAGCACTTTATTATAGGGTCCTTGGCTACAAACTCAGCTTGCCCAATTCCATCAAAGTCAAAAAATAGTCAACATCACTTTGATGTTAGATCTCAGCTGACAGTTTTTTTGCATAGGAAGTACTAGGTAATTGAGAGCTCTGAAGCTTGGTTTCAAGATTATAGCCATAGTCCCAATTTTATGTCCCCTGATAACATTTCTTATCTGGAATGTGTATTCTGGAATCTGAAGGGATTCAATCACACAACTGCAGTGAAGTTGAAAAAAATGTTAATGTGATATATGTGACATGATTTCTAGAATACTCTACAGAACATCTCTCAATTATAGCTCTTAACTGCCTGTACCAAACAAGTTAAAACAGCTCACCCACTAAAGTTCAGTGCACCCCTTCTTGTACTGAAGATCTCTGCATTACCTTTGGATGCCACACAGCATCATATATATACTATATATATATATATATATATATATATATATATATATATACGTATATATATATATATATCATACTATGTACTGTTGCACCAACATGTGTCTCTGGCTCACTTCTCATCCTAAAATAATTTTTGTTCTCCCTTATGATTAAGGGAGAACATATAGTTAGTGAAGCCTGTCCCTTAAGACATTATAGTTTGTATCATTAAAACCATTTATGTATTCACATAAGCCTAAGTTTTTATTTCTAATTCAGTTTTTATTTTTAAAAAATGAAATTGTTAAAATTTGAGTATGTTTTTACTAATTAATGGAGATTCTTTTTTTTTTTTTTTTTTTTTTTTGTGGGACCAGGGTTTGAACTCATGACCTTGCACTTGCCAGGCAGGCACTTGTGCCGTGGAGCTATCTCCTCAGCCCCCGAAAATTCTTGATCTTGGGAAAACATAATTAAATAGTTTTAGAGACCTAAAATACTGTTTTTATTTATTTGGCTATCTTACATTCCTCTATTTTGTCTATTATTGGCATTCTTTCATTTAAATTTTTCAATATTATTTTAGTACTCTTTTAAAAGTTGACTCTAGTTTGATTATTTATTAAAACATTTTAAAAGCTTTAAAAATAAATAGTAATACATACAGAATATTCTAGCTTATTAGAATTATATATGCAGTAATTTTATGAAGAACTATACATTGTAAGACTAAACTGTTTAAAATGTGAAAATCATTAGGTCAGCATTTTATAAAATACTTAACATGGACAGTTTTATTTATTAAAAAAATATTTTGTGCAGTTCTGTGGCTTGATCCAGGGCCTTGCCTATATTAATCAAGCAGATTTTATTTTTTGTGTGTGGCTATGGAATATATAACAGAAATGATTATAGCTTTCTATCTGTAGTCTTTTGCTTGAGACATTATCTTTACAGTTAGTAAGTATGTTGCTATATGTGGGAACACCAGTCATTTTTGTGTTACAATTTTACACTATAAGATAAGACTTATTCAAACTAATAAAAACACATGGAGAATTGTGGAGAACAAAGGGGACTAGAACCATACTTTGGTTATATATAGGAATATTTGGTGTGGTATCTTATGTTGAAAGGAAATGATATTTCCATTTTGGTGTCAGTCCCTTGGGAAGGAAAGGGTTTTATAATTGGGTGTGATCTGCACTCAGAATGATTGACATTGAATGATTAAACAGAAGAGAGTAAGCTCTGCTCCTTACCCTTTTAAGACTAAACACATGTACACTGAATAGAAGTCTTTTCAGTGTAGCAAGCAGTCTGGCTTAATGATACTAGGCAACTGAAAAGCCAAGTGGGTGAATTAACTATGCAGATCAGAATGTAAGGAAACCAAAATTATATAGTGTCCTTAAAAATAAGTGTTGTAACTCACATATAATAATAAATGCACAGAATGTAATACAAAGCCCCATTTTTGAAAGTAGAATTCTGATATCAGTCCCTTGGTCAATGAGTGGGCAGAATGGTTCTCTGAATTGAATAACACAGTGCATACCACACTGACTGATGAAACTGATGTGTCTGTAGGGAACCCAGGCCTATTAGTAAAGCCTTTAACCTATTTTCTCTCTCTTCAAAAATGAGCTCTTCCCTGTACCACTATGTATAAAAAAATAAAAAGAATGAGTTCTTACTGGATGTTATTTTCAGGAAGTGAACTTAATTCAGAAGAAGATATTTTACAAATGGGTAAATGTGTTTTTTTGTTTGTTTTGCTGTCTTTTTTAATTTTAGAGACTAAACATAGCAGAAACAAAGATAGAAAAACAGTTACAAGCAAGAGTACATATAGTACAGAATTTCAAAACCAGAAAAAATTTATTTTTTTTTTAATTTTTTTATTTTTTTCTTGTTTCAGAACCTTTGTTTGTTTATTCACTCATTTTTATGGCCGGCTCAGCCCGCCTGGAGGGCAGGGCTAGCGCAGCATGTGGTGCCAGGGATCGAACTGCGGTCCCTGAAGCCGCCCAAGCTTTCCCAATCAGGCGCTTTAGACCACTGAGCCATCCTGCTGGGCCCAAAACCAGAAAAATTTAACAGTGGCTAAATTACATATTTTCATCATCGGATTAGTTTAGATTAATAGATATAGATATATAAAATTGATACAAATGGGTAAATTTGATTTAAGAATACACTTACCCACTGTAGAGCAGTGTGGGAAAACAATTGGAAATATTTTTCTTTTTTTTTTTAAGAATTTTATTTTATTTTTTTTCTCTTGTTTCAGAACGTTTGTTTGTTTGTTTGTTTTTATGCCTGGCTCAGCCTGCCCTGAGGGCAGGGCTGGTGCCCCATGTGGTGCCAGGGATCGAACTGCGGTCTCTGCAGCCGCCCAAGCTTTCCTAAGCAGGCGCTTTAGACCACTGAGCCATCCTGTGGGGCCCCACTATTTTTCATTTTTGAGTGTTTCGGCATTGATCTGTAAATTTTATTCTTAGTTTTATATTATCTCTTAGAACATGTTTGAAACAGTATTGAATCTACAGTGTAATATTTTGTTAACTCATTATGGTATGCAGTTGTGTGAGAAATACATAATTAGTATACTCAGTTTCTCTTTTTCCTTTTAAATTTTAGAAATATGATCTTATTTAAGATAAGTACCTATTTATCATTGCAAAATATAGAAGTCCATCTTATGAATCTATTCTAAAATCTCTAAAATAACAGATAACTGAAAAAATAGATAATTGTTACTCTAGATTTTGCCAATTCAGAATGCTCATCTTTTATAATTGACCCCAGGCAATGAAATACTCAGTGCCCTGCATATATTAGGTTAGTAATAGATTGTCTTTGAAATATGAGGCAGGATAAGTTACCCAGCTTAATGGTCTGTCACACACATAATTAATTTTCATTGTCTTTTTAATGTTAATGCTCAGTATCCATCCACATATTTTGCTATTTTTTAAATAATATGACCTATTACTATTTGTATTTAATTATGGGAATTGAGTAATTTTAAAATAGAAAGTTTTAAAACATTTTGGAAATCAATAAGGAAATTCTATAATAATCAGGAATAAATTGCAAATATAAATTTGTCTTAGTTTCTCTACTTTATGGCCTTTTCTTGTTTTCAATATAAAATTCTAATAGAAAAGGAAATATATCCTCCAAATAATTTCCCTGCTCAGCTTTCAGAAACAAAGTAGAATTTTCAAACATCTAGTGCTAAGCCATATCACCACAGCGTATTCATGAATTAATAATAGATTTTTATACATTTCAATTTAGTAGAATTCATTCTAAGGGAAAATGAATTTCTATGGAAGAAAAAGACAATGTTTTTTTCTTGTTGTTGAACTAGTGTCAAACTTTACCTGATGTATGTGTTTAGAAGTACTTAGAACATTTATTTTATAGCACTTTTCTGGTTCACACATGTTCAGTATTGTTCTGAAATTTCTTGGTAATTTGCCCAGGTATCATTCTGACTTCCTGGTAAGTATCTTTCTTATATGTCAAATTTGACTCTACTGCTTAATTTTGCACAAGGAAAAAACTACCAGGTCATTTGGATTCCACAGTAAAATTAATTAATATTCAAAAAAGTATTAAATTCATGAAATTTAATTCAACCTACAATTTTCCCAATAGCTAAGGGAAATGCTATTCCATACCAGGGCAAACAGCTTGATTATATTGTAAAACCAATGATTGACTTTGTTGAGTGTTGGCTGCCCTCTAGCGGACCAAACCATTCTCTTAAAATAATCTGTCAAATTTAAATAATGCATTTCTACTGAGAAATAATTGGTTTTCACTGGTTATTGTGTTTATGACAGCTGAAGTTGCTGACACATTTTGGTTATTACAATTCTTGAAGCAATCAGAATAAGTAACATTACATACTTTTCAGTCACATTAGACTGATCTCCTTGACAGTGTATATTTTGGTAAATATTTAAATTATATGAATGTTGCATTTATTATTTTACATACTTTAATAATTATTAAATCAGTTAAATTTTTATGCTCGTGCTACTTATTTCTAAGATGTCTTCCTCATTCTTACTTACAGATGCTACAACTGTGGTGGCCTTGATCATCATGCAAAGGAATGTAGTCTACCTCCTCAGCCAAAGAAGTGCCATTACTGTCAGAGCATCATGCACATGGTAGCAAACTGCCCACATAAAACTGTTGCACAGATGTCCGCCAGTTCTCAGGGAAGACAGGAAGCAGAATCCCAGCCATGCACTTCAACCTCTCCTAGAGACGTGGGAGGAGGATATGGCTGCACTTCACCACTGCTTCCTCAGGAGCCTAGGTCAGAGGTCTCAGAATGGTCAGGCAGGTCACCTCAAGAAGTTTCCTCCATGCAGGCATCTGCAGCTCCAGAAGAACAAAACAAAAAGGGGCCTTCTGTTCAAAAAAGAAAAAAGACATAGTTCTTATTAATGTATTGTTTTCCCTACCTGGTTGGGAATTCTACCTCATGCAAGTACAGGAAAACAGTATTTCACAGATAGCAGCTGACCTGGAATTTTTAACTACTGTTGAGGAAGTGTGGATTTTTAAACAGACAAATCACTCTAAGCAAACTACATATGAGCAAGTTGTCATGTTTTATGTAATTCAGAGAAGGAGATAATGTGCACATGTGAGAGGGAGAGAGCCTGAATCTGTGTGCATGTGTAGGAGGATTTTACTCAGAATGTAGACATATATAAAAAGAGGGTTTGTCTTTGTGTGTGTGTGTGTGTGTGTGTGTGTGTGTGTGTGTGTGTGAATAAGCACATACCCTCTCTCACATAATTAGACATCTCTAAGACACTGAAAATCCATGTGAAATATTTAAGATGGTTTAAAAAATAATCCCTTGAGTTTTTCTTTAAATATCACCTTTTTAATATAACATTTATAGTTCTTTTTATAAAAATGAAAACATGACTGTTACCTTTCATGTGAACCAAAGGAAACTTCAGATTTTTGAGCTGCCAGTCATATGGTACTACAGGTTTTTTAGACATCCAGTTTCTACCAAGTTTAGAATTGCCTTTTTCTTGTTATCTATGGAGTGGATTTTTTTCTCTCCTCTATTTTGAAGGTAGTATCTTAACTTTGAATGCCTCCACTATAGCTTTTTAATCCTGGGATACATACATAGCTCCAGAAAAGACAATGAATGTGTAATTTCTGTGCCGACATTTCAGTGTTTTTAATTCTATGTTTTGATCATAAATTAGATGCCTGATAAGAGAAATGGAGAGGAGGTTAATGTATAAATGTAGTAGGTTGGTTATTTTAAGTGGTATTTTGATACCAGCTCATTGTAATCTTTCATATGTTCTGAGATTTATAAGGGGTTGTGGCATCAGCTGCTTCCCTAAATTAAGTCTGTCTTCTAGCCATCACCTAGTGTAGGGAGCCCTCCTTACTTACTACTGAACACCTTAAAAGAAAACTCCAATTATATGGCCTATATTTTTGGTGGCTATTTTTATTCTCTGGAGAGTTCTCCAATTTGTTTCTAAAACAAAAGCAGCATGGAAATGAATATAATACTGGGGTTGAGAATAAAAATTAAGTGAGTGCTCATAATTGGCCAGTAAGTTTGACCTGTGAATGATATTAAAAAATAGTGTTTGATGGCAGTCAACTAGAGTGGCAGGCCTGGGTAGAGGTACTAAAACCTCTCCCACCACATAACGAGAAGTATCTTGTACAGTAGCATTGATTTAATGAATGTTACCTTCAGTACTTAAGCTGAAGTAACCTATAACCTAATGGATAAACATTAGATACTAGGGATAGAGAATCTTTCTCAGGTTGATTTTCATTGTAGCAGCAAACTGGCTAAAGACCACTCATAGTATTGGTCTCTTTAGGTTTCAGTCATAAAAAAATAAATAATAATTTGGAACCATCCTGGTTTTAGATATAATAGGCAAGTTTCTAGAAATGACCAAAAAGTACCAATTAATTAGAATACTTAAACTGTTAGCAATAAATATAATTTTCTATGCGCCTGTTAATGTAAGCTCAGATAATCAGAAAGAAAACAGCTTAACTCAAGTAAAACACACTGTGCTGAACAGTTTTGCTCCCCTTTCTATTGTCCTGTCGTGGATGCTAGTATAGTTGCTGCTGTTTCAGCAGGCCATCAGGAGAACAGCATGCCTCAGGCTGGCCTACCAGTCCTTTACAACTCAGCTTGGATTTCACAGCACTGTTTATGAGAATCTCCATGGTGTATACTGAAATATCAGTGTGCTGTGAGGCCTACCTTTGACGATATTGAATGTGATATAGCTATAGAGAAATATTTCCTTGCCTTATGTGAGGATTTGAAGCTTATTTAAATTATATAGACAAATCAAAGTGGCATTGCTTAATTTTTAGCAGGTATAATAATCAGGTTAACAGTAAAAATGAAAAATATGACAAGTCACTTTGAAAATTCAAACCAAAGTTCCTTTATTTTATAGAAATAGGAAATTATGGAGTTGAAATTGGGCATTCTTTGTTTACATATAAAAAGTTCAAAGCTGAGATCATGATATAAAATGAAAATAGAAAAGAAATAAGCCTTCGAGAATTATGGATCTTAGGGGTACAATTTTAAATTTTTTTCAGCATCTGACTAGACTGAACTAAGAGCACATACCAAACCTATCTTATGGTTAAAAGTTGGGGTTTATTTTTTATATGAAAAATGTCACTATTACATAACATACTCAGGACAAAGAACTTGCTCAGGGAACATTCCATATAATGTTTTTATTTCTTTACAGACTAGTCTACAGTCCTGCTTACTCAAAACAAGCCAAATAACTTAGACTTTTATGTAAGTACATGTACTTGATGTTAGTAACTACCTCTGAATTTGATGTAGATCAAAATCCTGAACATCAGATACCAGTTCTGTTTTTATTTCATGTGAAAAATCCCATAAGACAGAATTCCTTAACTCCTTGCAGACATGAATATCACTGTTATTGTTCATTTACATGGATAAAATATTCTTCTGTTTACAGCAAAGGGCTACCTCATTGTTGATACACAATACACCTTTATGCTGCTCTAGCCTTACAGATGGCTGATAATTCTCGGGTACAGAATCTTTTTATCTGTGTTATAGATAGTGATTCATAACTGCATGTTTCAGACAAACACATTTTAATAATGAAGAATCCCATTTTAATTAGCAAAGTCTCCAAACATTTCCTTAAAGTTAATCATATATTTAGTTTTTAAAATTATGGGCACTCGAACTTAAGCAAACCAGAACACAAGCAATCTTGGAAATGGCTGCTTTGCCCAGAGCCGGGGGACAGGAAAAAGGGTAGCAGTAGGAGGCGTTGGTGTATGAGTATACAGTGTTTGTGCTGGGCAAGTGGCATACAACATATACAGAACTCCATTTTACTGTCTCTGCTGCCTGGAAGCCAAAATATACTAGAGCACCGTAGCCCCAGGCAGGTAACTAGAACTGGCTTGCCAAAGTGTGAACTTAAATGGCAATGCCATTCCTAGCTATTGAGGGAAAAGGGTCAGGAGTTACTAATGGTGGGGCTGGAGGCCTGTGAATTACTAATGGAGCTTCCTCTTGAACTCACTCTCATGTCAACACAAATGTAATTCCTAAAAGAGATGCACTGCCAGTCTCTGGGCCCTATAAGCTATTCATTTGCCACAAGGCAGATTATAGTAGAAACATTTTTATACTTGGATTTTTAGTCTTTGGATATATCTTTGCAGTTGAATATTTAGAATGGTTTTTACCTGCCCACAACTTGGAAATTTAGTGTGCAATGTAAAGAAAAAGATCAAGAAAGTCATATTATTAGCATCAGTCCACTTCCAATTATAAGATATTTTGAGTGCCAGTATTCTTTTGTATTCTGGCTCAGTTTTATTTTGCACCAGTGCAGCCCCAAGTTCCTGCTGGTTGTATTTAGTTTGTGAATAGAAGCCCATAAGTGTTAATATACTTTGTAACATTCACTTTAAGACGAATTATACAGAATACGGGAAATCTCATTAAGTCTTAGCGTTAATTTAAATTAATTTATCTGTTTTCCCTAAGAAATGTTTATCATAAAATATATATGCATATTTCCCCTTTGGTTGTAAAATTTGGGAAAATATGCAGCCGCACTGACTTTAATTTTCTAGATGTCTTAATGAGGTTTGTTTTAGAAAAGAGTAATTTGTTGAAAACATCAAATTTTGTCTGACATAATTGTCAGCAGCCTCTTTAAGATGTGGTTGTGTGATCTGTGTCCTAGTTATTCTGTTAGAGTGAGATGTTGACCTATGATTCACTGTTAAATTTTATGTTTGGAATGAAGCTGCAAAGTTATGGTAAAGTACTGTACTGTGAGAAAGTATTATGATATTTAATACATCTGTGGCTTAACATTTGTGAAAGTTCCCAGCTTGATAATGATGGTGTTAACTACCTCCTTAATCCCATCTATCAGCCACTGGCACCTACCACCAAGCTGGCTTCAATACTGTGTGTTGCTTCTGTTGGTATTTACACTTCTAACCATACTAGAGACCAAAGTGAACCCTGATTTCTGTATCTTTAATACAGTGTTTTTATCTAGTGCTTTTAAAGTATACTGTATAGTATTTAGATTTAATTTCACTGTCCATTTTGATTCATGTTGTTTACAAGTAAAAATTTTAAAAATCAGTTGAACTTTCTGTTTTTAAAAGGACAAAAAGGAGTTGATGTTTAGAATGGCACTTCACTCATTTTCAGTCACCTCAATGGACTAAAGTGCTGTTTGTCTTTCTGCAGATGTGGGTTTTATATTCTCATTTCATGCCTGTTGTCTTACTCTGTTCATTATGGACATTTTAAAGCTTAAAAAGTACTTAATTAAAAAATAAACATATAACATTGACATTTATGATGGGTTTTGGAGATTTGTCATGATTTATATGATTACTGAATTAAATGGATAAAAGGTTACTTAGGCAATATTTATGCCAATATAAACATAAATTACATGGCTTTGTCATATTCACAAATAGTGGTAGATGTTAATATTGAACCTACTTATGACAATACAATTAAGAAAGAAAGGTGGGTCCTCATTTTTAGGAATTGTCCTGTATTGTCCAGATAGAATTATGCAAACTTGTGAATAAAGACATACTTTTTTCTGGTTAGAAAAAGTGGCTTGAAGCAGAATTTCCAAGCCTTTTGGAGAGATTCTTTTAGAATTTTTCTTACAGATTTTTTCAAAGAATTTGAAAAGGACAATCAAAGCCAGGGTACAGTAGTACCAAATATCTAAAATGTGAATGTAGATTGTTCAAACTCTTGAGTACAGTAGTGATGTATTGTGAAAAGAATTTGGTAAAACTATTGACAAACAGTATTGTAAAAACAATTTGGTAAAACTGTTGTTAAAACTGTTGATTTCTACAGATTGGCCAAACTCATAATTAAAACTCATTTCCTCTCTATACTTGGATGATTCACTTAATTCTTTTTGTAGTCTAGTATGATTCCTGATTTTTTCCTTTTGTCTTTTATTTTTTAATTGTAATAAAAACATAAAATTCACTTCTATAGCCATTTAAGTACACTTCAGTAGTGTTAAATATATTTACATTTCTGTACAAAAGAGGATGATTTACTTAGATCTGAAGAGCTTTCTTTTTATTATAAGTTTTGTGTTAAAAAGTAGTAGTGTACTGACTAAGGAATGTGGAAAACCTGTTTTAAAACCCATAATTCTGGGGCTCAGGAGATATCTGTGGCACAAGTGCTCGGCAAGTGCAAGGTCATGAGTTTGAATTCTGGTCCCACAAAAAAAAAAAAAAACAACGTAATTCCATTACCGAAAATAACTAACCAGCAACACTTCATTCATTTTGAAATATGAAAAGCTTTGTGAAAAGTTGTTCTGTCATCTAGAAATAATTTTCTTTTGGTCAAATAAATAGATTTAATATTCATATAAACATATATGTACACAAATATGGAGATTATTTTAAAAATTGGGTTATATTACAGATGTTTTAGAGCTTGATACTTTTTTTCTTACCTATCATTCTACAGTATTTTGTTGTCAAAAATAGCACTTTTGATAAACACATATTTTGTTGAATAAGTAGGACTCAGGCTGAGCACAAAGGGCTGTCAGGTTTGGATGAAGGAAAGGAATACCAAAAAGGAAACAGCACCCAAAGACGAGCAGTGTCCATGTGTGCATTCACCTTCATTGGACAGAGTGTAAAAGCCAACTGTTGGAATCTGT
>PVJA010034407.1:0-14921 GCA_004027025.1 Myocastor coypus | reverse complement strand
TGGTTAACACACAATAATAATTGTCTGCTGAGATATCTGGCTGGCCCTTAATTATTATTGTAAATAATAATGATATTGTCCATATCAAATACTAAGTGCAGGCTTTAATAAAAATAACCCAAATACTCTGAAGAAAATGATTTGAAATATAAGTAAAATTTCAAATTAGAGGAATATGAAAATAGTGTAATCTTACTGTCATTCTTTTTTATGTATTTGGTGTAGGGTCTACAGGGTCTCACTAAATAGATCAGACTTGTAGTGATCCTCCTGTCTTTATTCTCCCAAGCTCTGGGATTACAGGGGCATGCCATCATGCCCAGTCTTAGTCTCTGTCTCAATGTGCTCCATGGTGAGGGTGGGAACAGCATGTGGTTCTGGTAATCAAATCCTAGTCCCTGCAATTTGCCTAAGCAAGTGCTTTAGTCTTCTGAGCAATTTGGCCTGTCTTACTTTCATTCTTTATGACAAATTTCAATAGAAAAAATTAATTTGTCAAACATGTACCCCTAAAACATCCAGAACCTCCAAACTTTGTGCATATAAATCCTACAAAATTATTAAATAATACATAATTTGCATGTTATAAAATTTATTTTACAAATAAACTTTTTCCATGTATAGACTTATGTTTAGGGTCTGATTTGAGAGAATCCCAACTAAGACAGTAGGAATTTTGGAAATTTTATTGGCTTAGGTGGTAGTCACCTCCTCTCAGGGCTATAACTTAGCTCAGACACTTATGCAATAAGCAAAAAGTGGCTAATTTTGGGACAAATACATGAAATGTAAAACGCCATTCTTATAAACACATTTGTTAATTTGATTATTTCTATAGACTCATCGGCCACAGGCTCTGTAGCCTGTGCACATTAGATTAGTGATTAACAGATGTCAAGACCATTGCAAGCTTTTATCACTGTTTACCGCAATAAACTGCAGATCTGTATAGGTAATGTCATTTACAGCAGTGTATTGTTTATACCTGTCCATTGTTTGCATATCTCATTAGATAATATTTTTAAAGTTACAAACCATTTTCTTTCAGTTCCTGACAGAAAGAAACTTTCAAAAATAGTTCACAAATTTATTTTCAACTTCCCACTAGACATCTGCAAACATCATGTTCAACATATGTTTCACGTTTGGCATATTAAAACTTACTTTATCATCTTCTCCCTAATTTTCTTCTTTTGTTTTATTTCATTGCTTTTATTTCACCGACATGTGTTGATTTTTAAAAATTTATTATTTTATTTCACTGAGAGAAAGAAATCAACTCCTTGTTTGGGCTGAAACATACCAATTTTGACATAACACTTTCATTTTTGTGCCTAATATTATAATGACTTTCTTTTCTTATGCAGGAATCATTTGCAGAATATTCTATTTCTATATGAATGTCTTATTTTACAACTTTCCAAATGCCTATTAGTTTTAAAATCAGAGATTACCTTAGTGTCCTTTTCATGTAAGATTCATATATATTATATTTTTCAATTTTCTATTTTGTTTTTTAGCACATGTTTTCAGGACATGGAGATTTCAGTCTTTTTGGGGGTAATGATACACAAACATAATGTGTCTTAATGTATTTTATGACCATTTC
The DNA here is from genome assembly GCA_004027025.1 of Myocastor coypus. Classification (NCBI taxonomy): domain Eukaryota; kingdom Metazoa; phylum Chordata; class Mammalia; order Rodentia; family Myocastoridae; genus Myocastor; species Myocastor coypus. The sequence continues at coordinate 13,312 of PVJA010034407.1, read as the reverse complement.
TCCTCTCTTTCCTACAATCCCCCTCTCTCCATCCATCTGTTCATGCCCTACTCATTTGCAGATGAGCTATCTCACTCTTTACCTTCTGTTGTCTATGTTTTATTTTGTTCTTTGTGTTTTATATTTCTCACATCTGATGTTTGAGTTCATGTGTCTGATTTTTTTTTGCTTAAAATTATGGTCTCAGAACACTTTCAGTTTCCTAGGAATGACACAAGTTTGTCTTTGTGGCAGAAGGTTACTTCCCTGGGTATAAATACATGTTCTTTATTCATTTATCTTTCAACTTGTCAGTTGTTTCCAAGATTTAGTTAGGAAGTTTTGCTGAATATGTTTGTAGCTATATGCATCACATATTGTTCCACTGATACTTTATATATCACATCATTTTAGTATTTCTTTCTATACCTTCACTTTTTAAGGTCATAACTGAAGCCAGAGGCAATCTGCTCTATCCCCCTTGTGTGCCTCTCTCAGTCTAGAAGCTTTCTCTTCCTGAATAAATATATTACTTTAAAAATAATTAAATAAGGCCAACCTTAGAGTGGTTGGCATTTAGGTTACACCAAAGCATTAACACAATCCTTTAATACTCAAAAATTTTGTATACTTAAAAATAACTTTTTCTGTACCCTAAGGTTAGGTTCTTTTTTGCACTGTAAAATAGTGTGGACTGGAACGTTTTCCTTACCCAGAACCTGGATAGGCAGGTGTAGAGGGAGTAACTCTTGGCCTGCAACCCCCACAACCGAAATTTCTTCCCCACCCAGAACCCAGCCCCGGCATCTGCTGTGTAACCTTGCAGCAAAAGTGCCTGCAGAAACGCTGGGGCTCAGACCCTCCCAGCTAATTCAGGATCTGAACATCTTACCAGAGGATCACAGTGGTATCACCTCCATGAGCTGCTACAGGAAGAAGCTGAGCACAGCAGTCAGAATTTATGGGATGCAATGGAAGCAGTTCTTAGAGGGAAATTTATAGCTAAGAACTGACACATTAAGAAAACAGAACTGGAACAAATAAATACTCTAATGCTGCACCTAAATCGTCTAGAAAAGGAAGAGCAAGCCAAACCCAAAGCCCAACGATGGGAGGAAATTATAAAGATTAGAACATAAATTAATTCTATTGAAAAAGAGAAAACAATACAAAGAATTAATGAATCAAAAACTAAATAAAATTGTTCAGCCCCTAGCTAACTTCGTCAAAAAGAGGGGAGAAAAACTCAAATTCAAGCAATAAAGAATGAAAAGGGTGAAATTAGCACAGACCCAGAGGAGATTTAGATTATTAATAGCCACTTTGAGAATCTTTACTCTCACAGAATTGAAGATACAGATGAAATGGACAGATTCCTAGAAAGGTAAAATTTACCAAAGCTGAATCAGAAAGATAAAAGAACTCTCAATAACCCAATAACAGCCAATGAAATACTTACCGACAAAGAAAAGTTCAGGTCCTGACGGATTTCCCACTGAGTTCTACAAGTAATTCACAGAAGCTCTAATTGTAATCCTCCTCAAACTCCTCAATTAAATTGAAAAGGAAGCAATCCTCCCAAAATCATTCCTGAATAGTAGTATCATACTGATAACAAAGGCACAGAAAGATGCAACTAAAAAAGAAAACTACAGGTCAATCTCTCATATGAACATAGATGAAAAATCCTCAATATAATTCTTGCAAATAGAATACAGCAAATCATTAAGAACATAATACACTGTGGCCAGGTAGGATTCATCCCAGGGATGAAAGGACAGTTCAATATATGTAAATCTATAAATGTAATACCCTATATCAATAGAGCCAAATTCAAAATCCACATGATCATCTCAATTGATGGAGAAAAGGCTTTTCACAAAGTTCAATACTCATTCGTGTTCAAAGTCCTAAAGAAATTTGAAATAAATGTCCTCTACCTCAATTTGATAAAAGTTATCTAAGACAATCCAATTGCTGTCATAATTCTAAATGGGGAAAAACTGAACTCTTTTACTCTCAGATCTGATGCAAGAGAAGAATGTCCTCTATTACCACTCCTATTTAATATAGTTTTGGAATCATTGGCTAGAGGCATTAGATAATAGAGAGAAATAAAAGGAATATATATATATATACATATATATATATATATATATATATATATATATGAAATTAAACTATCTTTATTTGCAGATGATGTGATAGTCTACTTGGAAGACCCAAAACATTCAATCAAGAAGCTACTAGAATTAATATACAAATTAAGGAGAATAGCAGAATACAAAGTCAACACACAACAGTCAATAGCATTCCTCTAAAAAGAAAATAAACACACTGAGAAAGAAATTAGAAAAAGAATATCTTTTATAATAGCACCACATAAAATGAAATACTTAGGAATTAATCTAACTAAAGAAGTAAAAGATCTATTCAATGAAAACTACCATACTCTGAAAAAAGAGAGCATAGAGCATTTCAGAAAAGATATTCCATGCTCCTGAGTAGAAAGACCCAACATTGTCAAGATGTCCCTACACCAAAAACTTTTATACAGATATAATGCAATCTCTATAAAAATACCATGAAGGTACCTCTGCAAAAAATCATTCCTAAATATTATTTGGAACTAGAAAAGACCTAGAATAGTATAGCCAATCCTGGGGAACAAAGATAAGGCAGCAGGCATTACAACTGCATGCTTAAAATTATATTACAAAGCTACAGTGATAAAACCATCATGGTATTTGAAAAAAATATATACACCTGTGGATCAATGGAATAGATTAGAAGATGCAGAACCAAATACAAACACACTCAGCCACCTTATCTTTGACAAAGAGCCAAACATGTTTACTGGAAGAAAGATAGCCTCTATAACAAACAGTGCTAAAAAACCTGGTTCTCAACGTGCTGAAAATTAAAACTTGACCCAAGTCTATGATCATGCACTAAACTAAAGTCAAAATGGAATAAAGATGTAAATACTAAAACAGAAACACTAAATCTTCTGGAAGAGAAAGGAGGAGGAAATCTTGAAGACATCGGTGTAGCAAAGAGTTCATGGACAAAAATCAAAATCCAAAACGCTTGAAAGAATCAACAACTCAGACTTCATCTTGTTTGGAAGTATTTGCACATTAAAAGAAATTACCAACAGAGTATAAAGACAATCCACAAATTTTGAAAAAAATCTTAACTAATAAATATTCAGACAGAAGTCTTCTATCTAGAATTTATAAAGAACTATAAAACATTAAGGTCCCAAAATTTGAAGACCCAATCCAGAAATGAACATCTGAGATGAACACACAGTTCTCAGATGAAGAAATACTAGAAACTTATAAATACATGAAGAAATGCTCAACATCACTACCCATCCACTACCCAAATTAAAACACTTAGATACCAACTCACCCCAGAAAGAATGGTTATCATAAAGAAATCAATCTACATCAAATGGTGGAGAGGCTGCGGGGAAAAAGGAACACTTCTCACTGCTGGTGGGAATGCAGACTGGTGCAACCAGTTTGGAAAGCAATGTGGAGACTCCTTAGAAAACTAGAACTAGAAATCTCATTCAATCGGGCTATCCCCCTACTGGGAATTTTCCCAGAAGAACTGAAAACATCATATCATAGTGATGTTTGTGTACCTATGATTAGAGCAGCCCAATTAGTAATAGCCAAAAGCTTGGAAACAACCAACATGCCCATCACCTGAAGAATGGTTGATAAAGATATAGTGTTTTTATACAATGGAATATTGGTCAGCTATAAATAGTAAGACTAAACTAGAAAACTATATATAAGTGGATGTATCTTGAACATACACTCACAAGTGAAATAAACCAGACCTACATGTGTAAATATCGTATAATCTCCCTAGTGTAAGAACCCAAAAGAAGAAATAATAGAAAGGCATAACACAGCTAAGTTGAAACCAAGAACGTAAGGATTAAATAACAAAGAGACAGCAAGTACAAAAACTAGGAAACATGGCAGGGGCAAAACCATGCACTTTTGTACACAGGATGATTTACGTAGTGGTCCTAAGAATCCCCAACAGGTTTCTGACACTGAGGATAGCAAAGTGTAACGCTAAAACCATTGTTGGAATGCCTGTCATTCTGATCTTTTAGATTGTGCTGCTTCTACTGTCACTTCCATTATTGCTATATTCTTAAGTAAATATTTGTTTTTAAAAAAAATCAAAAAAGGATAATGAAAGAGAACAAGAGAAATGGAAATATGCCATAGGATTGGTCTGCTACAATTTTGCATATTGTTAGATTTCTAAATTGCTGTGGTAAAACGTGCAACTGTTTTATTAAACACATTTTATACAGATTTATTAAAATATCAATGATTGATGCAAAATACTAGTTCCACGTGAGGTCTAAGACAAAGACAATGATGTTAAGCTCAAGTACCTATGTTACAGAGTAATAGTATCACTAAACTTCTCTTCAGGAGGCTTAACAACTTAAATTTTAGACCAAAAATTAGGGAAAATGAAGGGCTACAAGGATAGCCAATATTTTGAGCCTAGCCCTTCAAGGTCAGTGAGGACTCAGGACATAAGAGAACCTGTACTATAACACCTTATAACTTAGTGGTGTCCTCAATTTTCTTTTCATGGAGATTATGGGGCCACGGATGAAAGGGATCAACAATGTATAGTGTGCCTAAGGAAAGGAGAGTGCCTCAAACTTTCGCAGAGAGCAAATTGGTTAAGCAATGGCTGTGATTCATCCAGATGTTTGACACTGACAACAGTTTTGCAAAGCACTATACATGGTTTCAAGGTAAATCCTGAGGGGATTTAATTGACCTTGTCAGATACAAAAGTTACATGTTTTGTTATATAGGTCTTGCTTTATCTTGGCCTTAACCATTCAGCAGAAAGGTTTAACCACAAGGCATAAAAAGCAAAGCCAGTTCAGAATGCTCAGCTATAAATGGCTCAAGTCAGAAGCTTCCAACTTTGCCAGTTCTGCTGATAACCCACTGCTATTATTGAATACTGTACTATGCATACAACTACTTTCTCTTTGCTCAATGAGAATAAATATTTGTACCAAGAGTGTTTAGAAAATGTATCATGTCTGCATCTTTACTCTGAACAACTACTATGAAGACAACAATATGCATTGTATTAATTATTGTGGTTTTCCTACTAATGTGTTCTGAAACTGTCTCATTGTTATTTCTTATTAAAAGTAATGCAATTATAATCAAGAAACATTTAATATAATTAAAAAGATAGCCTGGTCTCTAGTTCAAGTTTTTTTTCTTAGTTATCCTGTAATGAGTGCAAATATGGAAAAGACAAACAAAAAAAGAAAATAATTACCAAATTTTTGGGAACTAGGATTAAGCTGAAGGAGTAAGAACATGATGAGTTGGATTTGTGGATGTAATGTCAAATTATAGGAAAGCAGCTAAGTATCTATGAAAATCAAAAATGAAAATGAAATGTTCAAAAAAATAAAATTCTTTCACGACAATCGGAGCTCTGTCTATATAGCAGTTGGTTGTTTTGGCTCGGTTTTCACAAGGTTTTTGTACTGTAATCACTACACACTAGGTCAATGTTTTTGTTTTGGTTGCTAAATTTATCTTTTGCTGTGACACTCAGTTTGCTTGTAAAATTTTCTTCATGGAAAAATAAACTAGCAACACTTAGCCTCATATTCTGCTTTCATATATAGACCTTAGATAATTCAATTATTTTGTTTGTAAATGAACATTACTCTTTTATCGTTTTGATTTTGCATTTTAATATAGCTGTTAACATTTCTTATTCACATTTAATGTTATGATTGATTTTATATCATTCTTGATTACTCTGTGTTTATTTTTCTGCTGCTATTGACTTGCTCTTTGTATTAATGTTTCTTTGGATAACTTCAAAATCTCTGTTCTGAGCCAGAAAGTAAGTTTTCTGATCTACTTTCATTGCATCATGATATGACACTAACATTTATTATGCTTCATAAAACATTTTATGAAGCATTATTGTGTGGGTGTAACTTTTGTTATTTCCAATATGTCCTAATAGAAATATCAATTGCATTTTCAACTATTACACTGTCTTAATATTGCATCTGAGTAAGCAGAAATTATTATTAATGTGAGTAAGCCTCATGCAGTCAGTGGAAGACCTAAATACAACAAATGTCTAAGTGGAAACTCCTGCTGTCTGACAGCTTCAATCTCAAATGCTGGTATTTTCTTGCCTTCAAATTTCAAATGGAAATATAAACTCTTTCTGGGTGCAAAGCCTGCTCACATTTTCACTAAACTATACCAGTCACTCTCGTGAGTCTTCAGATTATTGATTTCTGGTCTAAGAACATGTTCTTTTCCATGATTTCATGATCACGTTTATTGTTTCTATGGACAACTCTAAGACAGTCACAAAGTTACATATTTTTTTTTCCAATCACACTGCTGGGAATATCATATACTGTACTGTTGGGATATCAGAAGACGCTCAACTGGTGTCTATTATATGTCTGCAGTAATAATAAGATCTTGAATAATAAAACCTTCTTCTGCCTATCCCTACTGCTTTGTAGAAAGGAAGCCCCAAGTTGTCTGAAAATGCCACCGTGTTATAGTTTGTGTATAGGTCTTCCCCAAAAGCCTCATGCAGTTGTGGGGCAGCTTCTGGAATTTGTGATTGGTTCTTGCGGGTGTGGGTGCTGCCCCTCCCCTGGAGCAGGTAATTTACATTTCAATGTAAGGAAGGAAGAGGAGTTAGCTGCTGGAGCTGCTGCTACTACTCTTCTTTGCTCTTGCTCTTTGCCCTCCACTATGAAAGGTTGTTTTCTGCCATGTGCCTCTCTGCCTTGGAGCCGGCTGAATATGGGCTGAAACCTCCAGTAACTGAGAGCTAAATAAATCTTTCCTTCCTTCATTTTGAGTGTGGGGTATTTGTCCCAGCAATGAGACAAGAGTAACTAAGAAACATCCCCATTGCTGAAAACCAGCCTTAAATATTCTTCAGGAGTTATTTTATTTATTTATGGAATTTCCCTTTTTTATCCTCCCTTTACAGGACACCACACTCATGTCTTTTCTATCCACTATGCTTTATAAATCCAGAATTGCCCAGCAAACAAGCACATGATAGATGTGTTAAGGCAAGCTGTCAGTTTCTTACTCGTTGTAACACAGAAATCATCTTTTTCTATATATCTAGATGGACGTTCCCTGATATGCTTCTCTCGACCTACTTTTTCCTTTCTTAGGCATCCTCTCCTTCTCCTACTCCTGCAGGATGCCAGTTTGACGTTAAATCTTGATATTTGTTCCTTTATATTTGCCAACTGAACAGAATAGTTATCCATTTTATATGCAAATAACCTAATGAGTCAAACTTGTCAGAACAGAGCTGGCCACAAATAGAATGGCATGTAGGTCTTGTCTGTTTCTCCTCACACTCACACTCTCCTTAGTTTATTTTCAGTTCTTCTTTCAAGGGACATTCTTCAGTCCATTTTATTAGGAACTTTCCCTTAATGAGTCCCACTTAAATTGTCTATAGTTAAAAAAAAGAGAGAGGTGAGCCGGGCGTGGTGGCTCACGCCTGTAGTCCCAGCACTTGGGAGGCTGAGGCAGGAGGATCTCTGCAAGTTCGAGACCTGCCTTGGGCTACAAAAGTGAGCTCAAAGCCAGCCTGAACTGCACAGTGAGACCCTATCTCAAAAAGCCAAAAAAAAAATTGTCTATAGTTGAGGATTGTGGTGCTTCACTAAGTCTCACCCTGAGTTATGTGCTTCAGAAAAACCGGAACCAGTTCATAACCATGAAGAAATACACTATTCTCCACTTCTGAGCTTTCCCTAGGCCAACTGAGATTATTATTACCTCTCTTTTGTTTGCCAAATGTGTCTCTCTATCAAAAAAAAAAAATAGATTCAAAGCATCTTGCCAGCTCTCAAACCATACTAGTCACTGTGAAAGAATGTTTCATCTTTCTACATATATACAATTTAATCTTACAGTAAGGCATTCCTTAATTGCTGTATTTTTTAAAGCTAATTTATTGATCTGTGATTTTCTTTATGTACTGGCACTTAGCTTTTGAAATTTTTCACATTTGTATTAGTATATTTTTTGGAGTTCTCAAATTTATATTAAATATTGAAACTACATTTTATAGTTTGAAAAGAAATTATTTCTCTTTAATTTGATTCCTGATTTCCCATATTGCTAAGCAGCTGAGCTTAAAAGAGCTAGAGTAAAGACTGTTGTTGCTGATGTAAACACCTACTTCTGCACTGTAATTTTTAAGATATTTCTCTACAACAGGCAGCTATTTCAGCCAATGTTTCCATAATGGAAGAATTCATAAAAATTGTGTATTCATCGTACATTTTATCTTAAAGCTGCAGCACCCTTTCAATGACAAGGGACTTATGGATTTTGTCTCTTGTTAATTTTGGAGAAGTAATGTATGCACTTAGTAAAAATAAATTAAACTGGAGGCTACATAATAAAAACAAATATTCTTGCTGCCTTCTGTGACACATGTATATCAATCAGTCGTACTCTCCAGAAATGAACTATGTGTAGTAGATTTATTATTTTTTTGGAAATTATCTCCTCAGTACTCTATAAAGTTTATCTCATTCTCACAGTATGCTCCCTCCAATTTTGAATAGTATTATACTTGGCAGGCCTAAAAAAAACCTTTAATCTTTTATTTTATCTACAATATCCTGAAATTTTGTATGGCTCACTTTGTCTTTGACCATTCATCTACTTAATATTCATTAGGTTCCTTTCACAGGGTGAAAATTTTTCCTCTTTTCACCTTTAGGAAATGTACTTCTAATATATATTTTTTCCTCTATTTTCCATTATCTTTCTATAGCTCCTATTAGCAAAATGCATAACATCAAAGTGCATCATCTTATCTCATATTTTCTACAAATTTTCTCTTTATTATAAGAGTTCTCCCAAGGATGAGGAGACAGCTCAGTGGAATAAGTGCTTGCCTGGAAAGTGCAAGGTCCTAAATTCAATCACTGGTATGGCAAAAACAAAACAAAACAAATCCTAAAGGAAAAAAAAAGAGTTCTCCTAAAACATCTATTTGAAACTACTCATGGGTGATCATATTTTTAATCCCAAAGAGCTCTTCTTTGTTCTTCAATTTTATATTATTTTTCATAGTTTCTTACATTTGTGTTGCAGTCAGCATCATTTCATCACTGTGAGAATCTCAACTACAGATTTCATTGTTTTATTCCATTTACAGAACTCTGTTTCATCTAGTATCCATTGATCTCCCTTGCCTTTTGCTCCTGTTGCTATTTTTGTCAAATATACCATGGCTTTTGGTTATACTTTCACCAGTAAAATCAATTGCTTGTGTACATGTTTATTTTATTCTACTGACAAAACACTGTAATGAGCAGGTATTGAGTTATGAGAATTGGTGTAATCATTCTTTGGATATTTCAGATAATCATCTCCATCATACACCCAAGACCTCTTTTAAGTTATCTTCCAGTATCCATTATTCCTGCTAACTTTGAGCTTGGAACTTTCCTTTAATTATCTTGGAAAATAAAGTGTCTCTAAAATGCAGAGCTCTCCGGCATTATGTAGTCTGCTATTTCCCACTTTTTTCTGTCAAAAGATGTACACATTTCTTTCTCAGATGCAATACGTAATTCCTAGAAATGTGAGGTTCTCTTCTGATTTGGGACTTATTCTTTTACTATCATTTTATGGCCACCACAGATAAGCGGGTCAAAAAAACACATGTGATTTTGGGTTTTTTTGAATGAGAATTCAAAATGGAATCTTCTGTTGCTTCAGTAACAAAGGAATAGAATTGATCTACCTAGTGATACACAATGTACAGGCACTGGAATAAGAGTTTCAGCATCATTTGGACATGTATTAGAAATATGAATCAATCCAGGACCACAAAACCAGAAACTCGGGGGGATGGGACTCAATATTCCATATTTAATGAGGCTTCCAGGTGATATATAACACACATTTGAGAATCTCTCAACTATGCATCCATCTCCCTATGGCATAAGAACACATATATAGCTCCATTGCCCAGGGGTTTTGGGGTTCAACCTAATTCCCAACACTTTTATTACTTGCCTTTTGTAAGCTGAGGTCCACTGATTCTTGCATAAAGGTCAAGGCCTAGGTGCTAAAAGAATTAAAGCATCACAGATTCAACTGTGATAGTAGAACCACATTTGGAGCTTTTTCTTTCTCCAATTTGTCTCCATATTAATATCCCTTGTTTGATAACTGGACGTTTTCCTTCATTTCTATTTTGATAATCATACTAACACCTCAGGATCTCCAAGAGACTTTCCTACTAGCTCCTACTTCACTGGCCTTGTTTATTCCTGACATAAAATTTAGGAAAATGTCTGCAAACATGTAACTTGCTTACTTTATTATTCTTTCCAAATTCTTCCTATTGAATATTCTGCCCACTTGTCAGATACTGTGTTTTCCTGCTACAATGTATTGCATCCTCTTGTATTTGGGCCTGAAAATTCAGGCCTGGTGGCGATCCAATATGTAACCACAAAAGAGAAATCAACTAGTAACCTTGGTAGCACTTACTCTGCACCTTAATCAAAGAAGCTGACTGGTCACCCACAAAATCGATTGGCAACTGACACAGGCAATTACGTGTGACATACCATTTTTAGAGTGCCATTTGTGAGTACGTTGCTACTGGATCTAAGGAAGAAAAGTGCATTTGCCAGGTGGCCTGCAGTGCAGCCTGCTGGGGAAGAATAAATAAGGGAGCACTGACCTTTCAGTCCCAGGAAATGACACTTTGTCCTCCCTCCTGAGAGTTTATCTGACTAGCTTTGGTAGAAGTCATCCTGTTCCATCTGTAATGACCTCAGCAGGGATCTGAGGAGTGTATGGCAAATGGTCATAAGCAAATTATTTTGCTATAAGTGAGAATGCATTTGGGAGGAGAAAGGAAAGCCCTTAATAACTTTTAGATTTCCTGCAACCTACTGAATCATGGGCAGCATGTTTGTCCCTTTCGACATGCCCCTCTTTCCCTGGTCCTAAACCTGCATATCTTCCTTGTTTAATATGTACTTTATTCATTATACCAACAGAAATAAAAACAAAATAAATGGAATTTCTGATTCTAGGGTATGGAGTTTAATGAATAAATGGCCCTTTTGTGTCATAAGGAAAATACTCAGAAGAGCCATTAAAAGATAAAATATGATAACACAACCCACACTTCTAGAGCATAGTGAATATTATGAATTAAAACATTTCTTTATTCATACTTCATATAATTCATTAACTGAAGATAATGAATTGGCAATTGAAAGAATGTTATTGCAAATAAAATTTCCAAGTGGAATTACATTTTTTTCAAAAATTCACATAATCGAGTTAACATTAGTAACTTAATAAAATTCCACAATAAAATAATATGAAAGGGAAAGATAGTGTATCATTCCACTTACTGAAATTATTGCAATGTGATATGACCAACAGAATTCTGCTATATGGACTTAGGCACATATTACCATTTGTTATTCAAAAATAAAAGACATTTAAGTCTTTTTTTTCAAGGAAGGCTTATGTTCAATACTGGGTAGTTATAAAAATGAATATTTTTTTGAATTTTTGTTTGTTTATTTATTTATTTTTATGGCCTGCTCAGCCTGGGCTGGCACAGCATATGGTACCAGGGATTGAACCGCGGTCCCTGCAGCTGCCTAAGCTTTCCTAAGCAGGCGCTTTAGACCATTGAGCCATCCTGCCAGGCCCCTAAAAATGAATATATTTTATCTTGAGTTATATCATGAAACTATCATCCATTTAGAAAGAAATAAACACATTAAAGCAAAACCAAGAATGTTCCAGCCCAGACGGGACAACTCAGTAACTTAGGACATTGCCTAAAAAAATCAAACAAAAACCCAAAACAAAACAAAACAAAAAAAGACTGTATATATCTCACTGCAAAAGCCCTGGGTTCACTCTTCATTACTATATTAAAAAAAAAAAAGCTGCAGCGGCCCTCTTTTGTGAATAAAGACTAAGAACTAAGGTAAACATAATGGTAGGAAAAGAGAATGATACCAGCTGAACTAATATCCAAACCTACTTTATATGAGAAAAAAACAAACTTTCATTTACATAGCTTCTTTTTAATTTTTTATGTTATTCTCTTTTATTCACACTCATCCACATATCACTATATGACATACACTACTTCATTACAGAAATCTATATTTCTATGCTCACTCTTTCTAGAGTGATACTATTTAGGTATTGTTACACAAATAGAGAAATAAAAATATATCCTGTACAGGTACAAATTACCTATGATGAAATCCTGGTTATATATATGCGAAATGTATCAATAAACTGAATTATATAAAAAGGTATAAGACTCACTAAATAAGTTCATATTTTATAAAAATAAACAAGGATCAAATAACATGACAATATCCAATATTATTTCACATCGAATTCCCTGTCCCATTATCTTAATTAACACTCATAAAGTTATTTTTCCCTTTATTCTTTTAATCTTCTGTGCAAAGCCTGAGCATATTCTATTGACTTCTGCAAGAATTAATGTTGCCAAGATGGCTAGGAAAGAGTATGTGTGCTTATTGGACATTACAGTAAACCTTTGTGTATACCAAGAAAAAAACAACTGAGAACTCTGAGACCTGAATTAATAAGGGAAAACTTACATTTCAAAACCACATTTAGTTGAAGCAACCAGTCTTCAATGAGTAATAATATTATCTACTAGCAGCAAGTCAAACTTCTCTAAATATTTATGCCATATTCCAATGAGAAATCACTCATCATATGGGGTTAGAAACACTTTAAACGCATCAGTGAATTAAGTCAGATTCCCACTCATTTTTATATAAGATTATTCTTACTGTGCTGAGTTGACATCTGTGAGGATAGAATACAAACTATCCCACTTTTCTACATCCAAAGAGATAATAGTAAGATGCATATGGTTTTAAATTTATATTACAGAGGCCTGGCGGGACGGCTCAGTGGTCTAAAGCGCCTGCTTGAGAAAGCTTGGGCGGCTTCAGGGACCGCAGTTCGATCCCCAGCACCACATGCTGCACCAGCCCTGCCCTCGGGGTGGGCTGAGCTGGCCATAAAAATGAGTGAACAAACAAATAAAGGTCCTGAAACAGGAAAAAAAGAAATAAAATTTTAAAAATTCTTAAATTTATATTACATAAAAGCTGGATAAATCAATTCATTTGTGTGAAACTGCCATTCTTTTTTTTTTTTTTTTTTTTTTTTTTTTT